>QRDG01001721.1:0-266800 GCA_012064385.1 Puccinellia tenuiflora | reverse complement strand
TAACCGAAAGGGGAAGCACGCGGACACAAGGGTGTATTCCCGAGTTCCTCCTTGTTAAGGGAGTACGTCTCATTGGAGGGGTGTGAGTTCGCCACAAAGGCCTACTCAACGCCACAAAGGCCTCACCCTATTCTCCGATGAACTTCGCCACAAAGGCTAGGTTCACCTTCCACTATTCGGAGTCCTTCAAGGCGGAATCCGGAGCCCTTACACGGTTCTTGGGGCACACACCCACAACTGAATTGGGGGCTCCCAAATCAACAACACTGTCACGAATACAACAACAAGTGAGCACAAGAAACTAGGGTAACACAAAGCTAACCCTAGAAACAAGATCCCTCAAGAGAAAGAGGGGGGAAAAGAAAACTGCTCGGTGAAGATGTAGATCGGGGCCTTCTCCTTCAATCCTCCAAGAATCAGCGAGTTTGGGTGGAGGGATTGAGAGATCTATGAGATTTGAGCTTGAGCTTGCTAGGGCATTAATGGAGGTGAGAGAAATGAACAAGCTGTCTTTTCCAAGGTAGGTGAAGGAGCTTTTATACTCCTTCCCAAAAACTGGCCGTTGGAAGGCATCTTCTGGCCGAAGGAGGCCAACTTCATCCCGCATCGCCGGAAGTACCGCCAGGAGGGCCGGTACTTCCGGTCCTTCAGTCAACGGTCTTCTCAGGCGTCGTCCAGAACCCGCAGGGGCGGAAGTACCGCCGGGAGGGCCGGTACTTCCGGTTAGGCGGAAGTACCGGGCTCACTTCCGGTGCTACTTCCGGAAAATACCAGGAGCGCAGCGGCACTGGTTCCGGAAGTGGGCTCCGGAAGTAGCCAGCGGTAGTACCGCTGAGAATGCCGGTACTTCCGGTTTAGCGGAAGTACCGGTGCTACTTCCGGGGCATTCCAGAAGCGAAATTTCATAAGCGGAAATGCCACCGGAAGTGCCGCCGGAAGTTTCCAGCGGTAGTACCGGTGACTATACCGGTACTTCCGGTCAACACAGAAAATACCTCTTTACACATCTTTTCGCGACGACTCTTTTGAAATTCCTGCACAACTGAGATTCAACATCAGGGCACTTAATTGTATTGTTGTCAAAATCAAAACCAATGGGGGTGGCACATGTTCTTTCAGCTCGCAGGTATGCCTGTCGCCGGCGCCCTTCCTCGCCGTTGGACCCTCCTTCGGCTTGGCAAGCTTCTCCTCCCGCGCTCACCTGTTTTCCATCCTACAGGAATGGACGCCCCGACGACCAAGTAAGGAGTGGGAGGACGAGCTATAAGTGACCGGGAACCCTTCTATTCCAGTCCCTCCGTCGCTGTCCGAAACCCCTTCAGAGGCGACGCTCGTAGGTATGCCCGTCGTCGACGCCTTTCCTCACCGTTGGACCCCTCCTCCGGCTCGGCAGGCTCCCCGCGCCACGCTCACCCATTTTCCATCCTGTAGGAACGGACGCCCAGGGCAAGTTAAGCCAGTATGTTTTATATCAAACTCTTATACTTCCATATAACTTAGTTTTATTATATTAAAAACCGTATAGGTATATCTTCCCCATATATAGTTAACACAATTAACTCAATACAAAAAAAATTACTAATATTATGTGTATATTTCTTGTACCGTAATATACATTCAAAATATATTTACCTTTTGTTGAATCCAAATAATTTAGTAACCAAAACTATATTAGTTTTCGATGTATAGACATAGGTTAGAAATTGTAAAATAAATTGGAGGCCTCCTCATTTTTTGAACTTGAATTAAGATATAACTATCTATATTTTGGGAGACATATCTATTGATCATATTTAATAAATATCTTAATGGTAGTTTCTTATATCAGAAAATTTATAAAAAACTTCTAGAGCATAAATTCAACTGCTAGATTCTTCAAGTTTTTTTTTGTTGAGGTGTGTCTCAGAAGTAACATTGTGTTCAATAGTATTCCCACGACGCATAATTATATGTACTTAATATTGAAATATAAGAACTTAAACTAACCACCAACGGTCATAAATATATTATGGATTCTACAACTTTCACATTCATACGGTTTGATCTATTATGCTCTTCGAAATGTGTTTGATATTATCTAGTGTACACAACTTCTAATGTAATTTTCTCAGATATAAAGTTCTACATAATATTAAAATTAAAAACTAGTTACCATTGCTTTCATTTTATAACCAGCAGGGATCTTACCAGAGAGAGTTTCAGTCTAATTAAACTTAACAATGTTGACATAGTTGTGTTTTTTTTTTTGGAAAAATCATGTTGGTTTCTTCCTACAAGATACACGATTTCTGGTAACGACTTCCTCCTAAATAACAAACAAAATTTTATGTAGAGATTGGTTCTTTCTTGAATATAATAGATAAATGTACAATAATTATGAGCATACTTTACTATTTGGGGTCCTCGTACACTTGTGGTCCGTGGAGGATGCCTAGTTAGTCCGACCAATAGGCCTGCTCTAGATCCTTAGAGTGGCCTTGTCGGTGCAAGACGAAGATCAGTTCGAATAGAAAGAGACAGACAAAGGGTCAGCTTGATCAGTTGGTCGTGAAGTGCGTGCAGCCGAGGAGTGGGTCACCAGACCGTTGGCTGGTAGCTTGATTATTTCCAGGTCCTGCAGGAGAGCATTAGAAGCAAGTTCAACTTGATATGGTTGTCCCTCTTTCCTAGAGAATAAATTGTCATTTCTAGACTTCCATGAACACCAGAGAAAGGTGAAGAGATTAGAAATACTGATGTAAGAGTGGTCTAGAGACATGATGTTTTTAATGATAGAGCAAAAGAGGGACAATTTGGAGTGAAAAGATCGTCTCTAATACACCAAGGCGGCTGGAACCAAGCAGCACGAGCAAAGGGACAAGTGAAGAAGATGTTTCTATCATCTTCCTGCAAGCCACATCGAGCACATAAGCCATCAATGTGTCTAGAGCGCCTTGAAATCCTTGTGCCAGAAGGAATTGCTCTTCTAAGGAGTTTCCAAGCAAAGTTTTTAACTCTTGGGATCATGTCCTTTGCTTTCCACACCTCATTGAGAACCTGCACAGTTTGTCGATCAACTGTTCCAGGAGAAGGGTCCCCTGCATCCTGAAACTTTGTAAACAAACACGGTAAGAAGATTTGGAGCTACACCTGCCATTAGGAGCAGGTTTGCAACAAAGAATGTCTTCTTCGTCTGTTTGGACAATTCTTGTGGATTTAATAAAAGTAGCTGTAGGCTGAGAGAAAATGTTGTCAATTAAATTAACATTCTACTTATTTTATTAGGAATCCAGAGTTCATTAACATATGTTGAATAAGAGAATGGAGGCTGATTAATTATAAGGTCATCATAAACCTTAGGGCATCAACTATGTATGTGGCAAAACCTATCAATAAGATGGGACCCACTTACTACACCATAAGCATATAGACAACACCACAATGTATGTTGCAAAAGCACACCTTAAGATGGGTCCAGCGCGTCATAAAAAATCAGCATATAAAACTATAAAAGTAACATTAACTAGTAAGAAATATTGTATGTTTATTGCTTTGTGTACTATAGTTGCAAAAGTAATATTATTTTATTCCTTATGGGTTGTCTACAAGCTTATGGGTCATCCATAAGCTTTTGAGCTTATTGATTGCTTATGGATAGGTGCCACTATGTATAAAGTTGTCCATAAGGATAGCTTTTTGCTTGTGGACATGCTTGTTGCCAACATAGTGGATGCCCTTAGTCTAAGCAGGGCACCCGGGGAGTACTCTAGATTGAGATGTTACCTGGGGTAAGTTGGTAAAAGGAGTTTTGGGTTTGGGCCTCCAGATGGAGGAATCGTTGAAGTATTTAGATTGCAGAATTCTGTAGAGTTGGCAGGCTTTTCCGCAATCCTCCAAGCTGCCGAAAGGATGAGCCCATGGTTGACAACCCGCAAGTTTCGAATCCCAAGCCCACCTTCTTTCTTTGGCAAGCAAATATCTTTTCAGACCCTGAGACAAAGAGGCTTTGAAGCCATTTATGCTCTCTTCGCATTTGAAGAGGTCTAAAGAAGTGGCTTGGCTTGGGGAATTTGGACACCGATGCTTGACATTCCTTCGCCACGGTCAAGGTTTGGTGGTGCTCCATCGTGAGGACAAATGACCGTCGCGCAAGGGACTCTCCTCCTTAGTGCTTCTCACTGTTTGGGAGTTATGGAACGAGAGAAACGCTAGAGTTCTTAGAAATCATGCCTCCAAACCCAATGTGGTGCTTGCTATTATCAAGAAGAACGCATCTCTTTGGGGGCGTTGCTGGGGCAAAACATTTGTGATTCTTTGTTATTTACCCTTTTTAGCTGGTCATGTATTCTTTAAACTCGTTTTAATTAATTATAAATGGACAAAGCTGTTGTCTCGTTTCAAACGACTGCACGCGTCCGGGCTTGCCTGCCTGACAACGAATTGTTCCTGCCAGGGTTTGCCTCGGGACACAACGCGACCTTCGTGCTAGCTAGGCGGTGAGTAGGATCGGGGCTTGGGGAGGAGGAGACGAGGTCGCGTCGTTCACCGCCTTGGTCATCGCCTCGTGGAACGACGCCTCGTTCCAGTGGCCGTCCACGACCCGGAGCTTGATGCTGGCGATGGCCTTGAGCAGCACCTGCGGCGAGTAGGTGTCGGCGTCGACGGACAGCACGCTGACCTGCTCCATCCACCGGAGGCACTCCAGGATGCGCAGCACCAGCTCAACCACGTCGCACTCCACCATCACCATCACCGTCAGGTTCACCACCACCTCGTCCGACGCCGCCGACGCCGCGGCCTTGCTGATCTGGACCTTGCAGGATCTCTGCTGCCGCCTCGGATGATGCGCCTCCTCGCTGCACGCCGGGATGTGCTTCTCCAGCTTGCTGTTCTTCTCCTCCAGCTCCGACACCTGCGCCTCCAGGGTCTTCAGGTACCCCGCCGCCTTGGTCAGCACCGTCGTCTTGTCCTTCTGCCATAGTAAGTATTTGACACGTTAGTTAAACTCAGTATGCATGGTACCTACTATACAATAACCGGAAAGAATGGTTATACCTAATGACTGATCTACATCTACTTCGATTCCGTAGAACGATAGCTTGCTGTTTACTGGCAACTACTCGAAACTACCAAGTGATGATGTGACTTTGTGTTTGTCTAGGTATCAAGAATATTTATTTTGTCTTGATACCTTGGGCACCCACCGTTTGTCAACTTGTCTATTTGTGGACCACTAGAAAGCATTTCCAATCGCCTTCATAAGCTAATGTTTATTAGCATGAAAAAGTGGAACTATTGACCTGACAACTGTGCTTGACTCTCGACCAAGTCCTCCTTTGCAGATTGGCAAGGTTTCAGTTACATTAAATCTAATGATCATTCTCATACTACTCCCTCCGTCCCAGTAAAGATGTCGCAAAGTTGTCTAAATTTGGATGTATCTAGACACTAAATCGTGTCTAGATTTATCTTAATTTAGACAAATTCGTGACATCCTTTTAGGGACGGAGGGAGTACAATCTTATTTTATTTATCGGAAAAAGGATAAGAAGGAAAGTTGAGGCGTACGTCTACTTTCTTTCCGAAGCTTCCGTGTATGTACCTTTCAAGCTTCTCCCCACATACATATTTTTTATTTTTATCTTATGATGAAATCTAGTGGTCCTTCTCATCACCTTCCTTTGTCAATGTCCTTGTCTCTTGTGGTTTAAACAAGCAAGCAATGATCTTGACAAGTCAGGACCGAACTATCAAGACTACTCCTATTCTTCCAGCCTTATATAAACAAAAGGAGGAATATGTGCTTTATTTAGCCATTTTCGCCATCCTATCAACGAGCGAGAGATGAAGTTTGCCAAACTTAGAAATGATAGTATTTGATACCGACATTAAAAAAAAAAATACTGCTCTAGGATATATAGGAGACGGTGTCGACGCCCTTAATTAACTACTTCAGGACAAAAGTGGGTACTAGAGCAGTTGAGATTTTGGAGCGAGCAGTGGATGCGATGGTGATGTTTATTATACCTTTGAGCAGGGGGGAAGGAGCGACCTCAGTGCGTGGAAGCTGTCGTTGAGCTTCTCCCGCCTCTTCCTCTCTGACATCATGTGGTAGAGCTGGCCGCTGTTGCTGCTCGGCGCCGCTCCTGGATCCTCCAGCTGCTGTCCCCGGCTGCCGCTGCTGGTTCTCTCCGGCGACAGGGCGAGGCTGCTCTTCACCATCACGTTTGCGGCTCCACGCAGATGTGGCGCCACGGCCGATGCTTGCTGCTGCACACTGCTGTCCCGGGAGAACGGCTTCGCCCGCGAGGAGGAGGCCGATGAGGACGGGGAGGGTGAGGAGGAGGACATGACCGCCATCATGGCCCGCATGATCGCCTCGTCGTCGTGGTGCTCGAACGGTTGGTGCGCCACCGTCGGCGGCCGCGAGGCGAGGGCCGCGGCGGCGTGGTCCAGCGTGACGGACCCCGAGGAGCCGCCGCTGTCGGGGGAGAGGGACCGCTTCGACGAGAGCGACGACGACGTCGACGAAGGCAGCACGAAGCGGCCGTCCCCTCCTCCGAAGAAGCCGCCGGTCGCGTCCATGTCCGCCATGCCGTCCACCTCGTCAGTCGAAACCATGAGATCAACGTCGGCCACCCCGAAGTACGCATTGTCGTCGCCCATGGAGCTCACGGCAGAGCTGGTCATCGATGTCAAGTGAAAAAATGTTAAGCACAAGAGCATGATGATTCAAGGAAAAATGAAGATTATCCAAGTGCGTGAGCCAAGGGACATACTCGGTGAAGGGCTGCCAGAAGGGATCGGCGAGGGCGCTATGGAGGCCGGCGATGTCGGCGGGCATGTCCAGGCTGCACCACACATCATCCATCCCCCTTGACAAGTCTTGCTGATGAAGCGGAGCTTCTTAAATCGATCTCGCTCGATCGATGAGTAAGTAAGCTGCTAGTGCGAGACAGATCAGGGAGGCTGCCGAGCTGCTATATATGCAGCGCGGGGCAGGGCAGGGCAGCAGGAGGAAGAAGGAAGGAACGGAGTTGGTGGGTCGTATGCAGTGCACACAAGTGGGGGTAAAATTGAAATTTTAGCATAATATTGGGGAAATGTGGAATAGTCGCGCTCGCTGGGTCAAAGTCGTGGATCGGATGCACGCGAGCGAAGGCGAACCTGCTGGGAAGGGGAGGTCAAATTTGGAAGCAGCAGGCGGATGGATGGGGAGCTCAACGGCGAGAAACGATTGCCCGGCCCTCTTCGACTACGGTTTACTGCCTAGGAACGGCTCAGATCAAGTCTAGCGGATCCTTAAATACGGTACCGCAAAACTCGTTTGAAGTATCCTGAAATAGTATATGATTTCGGAGTAACAAAGTCTTAGCATCACACGATATAACAATGATCCAAATTATAATAATAGTTTAAATCCAAATAAAGAAACAAATAATGAATGGACCGGAATGCAAAGAATGGTTCAAGTTGTTAGGTTGATCTCCTCCCGTGTGACCCAACGGTCACACCGGACCCTTGACCACGCCCTGATCGGGGGCGTCCAACCGTATACTGGTTGGTGGGCCCCTGTCACCAGCTGCTATAAAGAGAGGTGGGGGTCGGCGGCACCTTTTACGAGGTTCGTCCGTGCCACTCAACCCCACCGATATCCCTACCGATCTAGGGTTAGCACTGAGCTGACGGGAAGCTCCGCCAACGCCGCCACTCACTGCCATTGCCGGCCATCTTCACCATGGCCGGCACTCCGGGTTCGTGCTGCCACAGAGGAGAAGGTACCTCCATTATCTCTCCTCCCTCTGTGCTACTCGATATGATCTAGACTAGTTGATCCTAAGGGTTTCAACATTGGTATCAGAGCACCTAGTGCTAGATCTACTCGGTGGCAAAGAAATAGCAAAAGAAATTTCCCCTCCCGGTCAAACCCTAGATCGGAAAAAAATGGCAAAGAAAAGAACTCACCGGGATTGGCCTTCGGGCTCTCCGGCAAAGTGTGCCGCCGTCGCGGCCGCGCCATCCCTCTCGATCCGATGCGCATCGGCAAGCCGAGGCATCGGAAGAAGGAATCACCCCTCTCCGGGGCAAAGGAAAAGTTACATCTGGGGAATAGAGAACCACGGAAAGGACGCGTGCGTCGCCGGCCCTTGTGCTGGTCGTCGCCGTCGTCACCAAGACGCTGCCGCTCGTCGGCGACAGAAAGGAAGATTTTGTGAAAAGAAAGGAAACCCTAACCCTACCTTACCGTCACCTCCATCACCGGCCACCGCCGGAAAAGGGCACCTCTACTGAGCCGCTTGACGGCGACACGCGCACCGTCGGGTGCACGCGCTCGCCGGCAAGAGGGCCAGGGAGGGCGCCACCACTACATCGATGCGTGCAAGGGGGCAGAGGAGGCGCAGTCGCGTCCCTCTCTCTCTGCCACAAAAGCATGGAGGAAGGGAAGGGAAAGGGGAGACGCGCGGCGCGCTGGTCACCGGCGCCGTCTCCGGTGGGCCGGCGGCGACCGACGCGAGAGGACAGAGAAGAGAGCGGCGGGTGAGGGGGAAAATGAACTAGGGTTTCTCCCTCACCCGAACCGGCCGGCCGTTTTGATCTAGCGATGGGCGCGGAGAGCCGTCGGATCTCCATCCGACGGCCAGGAGCTAACCCTAGCTCAGTCACGGGCCGAAAGAAGGGTGGCCATGGGCCGCGTTCCTGGCGTCGGCGTCGCGCGCAAGCGGCAGATAAGCGCCGGGCGCTCATGTGGGGCGTGGGCCGAAAGTGTAAGGCCGTGGGCTGGGCCGCACGATTTACAGACAGTATTTATTCTCTGTTTATTGATTCCAGAAGCTGTTTTTAATTGTTTTTTGTCCATTTTTGGACAAATTTTGTACAGTTTTTTCTATACAAAATATTCCAACGAAAATTTTGTTTAGAGAATTCAAAAGTAAAAGAAAAACTTCTGCAAAGTATAAAGTTCATGAATTTTTAATTCATATTTTTTTTTCCGCTGCAAATAGAGAAATGTGCTCCTTTTAAATTTAAAAGGTCAAAAGAATTAAAAGTGAGAATTAAAATTTAAGAGGAGCATGTTAAAGTGATTATTGCAATGTTTATGATTCTGTTAAATTTTTCACTGAGAAAATTTTGTTTAGAGATCAAAAGAAAAGATATACAGATTCCTCTGTGAATTTGTTTAGATCTTTAATTAAATTCTCTAGGAGAATTTTAATTAAAGGACAGAAAAGTCTTTTTAAGACAAAGTTTTTTGCTAAAAGATGATCTCTTTTAAATTCAGTGAATTTGTTTAGATCTTTAATTAAATTCTCTAGGAGAATTTTAATTAAAGGACAGAAAAGTCTTTCATGACAAAGATTTTGCTAAAAGATTATCTCTTTTCAAATTCAATGAATTTGTTTAGAGAATAGACCAGAACAGTACATGTTTGTGAAATACAGAGAATATTTTACAGTTTCTACTGTAAGATAAAAGGACTCTCCTCTAATTAAATTGGAACCAACGGGAAAATTTAATTAGAGAGGAGGAAAAGAGAAATACTTGTTTAACAGATTAATTATGGTATTGTTATCTTCTGACCAACGTTGATGATAGCAGTACTATAATCATATGAGTTTTATAGTCAAAGGGCTAGATCTCTGATAATTTTGCATCAAAGTGATCAATTTTCAGAGAAAAGATAAAAGATCAAGAAATGCTCTTGATCCATAGAAATGTTTCCGCTGCAATAGAATTGATGATAATGTTATTTTCTGAACAGAGTTCTTTATTGCAATAGAAATATTATCATCATATTGTTTATGCATTGATTCTACTTCTGCCCAACGGTGATGTAGAATTAGTGTAGAAAGATCATGTTTCATTCTAATTCTGCCCAACGGTGATTTAGAATATAAAAGAAAGTTTTAAAGCTTTAATGTGTATATCTTTAACCAGAACAAAATAGGGTTAATTTTATGCTCATTATTGTTTATTATTGTTTTCTCAGACAAAGATTCTCATGGTTTCATTCGTGAAAACAAAGGATGGGTACTTGTTACCCGAAAGATGACCAAGTAAGGTCATAAAGTGAGAGAGAATGTTCTCTCTAAAGAATGACTGCAAAAAGAAAAAGAATTCTTGAATATTAATCCAAGAATACAAATAGATCATTGAGAGTCTTGTTTGACATATGTCTTTCATGTACTCTCCATGAAGAAAACAAAGAAATCATTCTGAGTTTTGTTTAACGAATTTCTTTCATGTACTCTATATGAAGAAATTTTTTAAACGAGCAACATGAATGCTTAATTTGACTAACGTTGGATTAAGCATGTGTATAAAAGAGTATTCAGATTTATTTCTGAATTTGATGATTCAATATGCAGTCTAAAGAGCCAATTGTGGCATCTATGTCATACCCGCATGACGGGAAAAGACGATAATACCCGCATGACGGGAAAAGACGATAATAATACCCACGTGGTGGGAAAAGTCTGGGAAAATACCCGCATGGCGGGAGAAAATTTGGGCAAAGGACTTATCTTGTATGACAGGAAAAAGATGTGACGACTCATGTGTTTTTATATCGATTGCACATTTTATGTGTCATAGTTATAAAACACTTAATGAGTCAAAAGAGAATAAAGTTACAAATGAACCTCAAGTTAAGGATGGTATGCAAGTGTGACTTGCAAAAAGTATCATTGAGAAAGAACTCTTGTGAGTTTTGAAAAGGAATAAAGAAAAAGTACTCCCATACGTTAAAAGATAACTTCATTTTGAATGAAGCAGACAATCAAAAGTTTCGAAATTGTGGCAAAAGGTTCTTGCCACATTTCGAGGGGGAGATAGAGAGTATTACAGAATAGACTCCCCTATACCTCAGATAAGGTGATGCATATTATGTATCTAGGTGATCTATGATGAATTGTGATCGTCTGGGGGAGTATGACGATCACAATAATGATACCCCTAAAGTAAAAAAGATAGATGTATTCTTGGATATTTTACAGCTCCGAAAGGAGACTAAGGACGGTACTCAAAGTGCCATAAAGAAGACAGATTGACAGAATAACAGAATAAACCCAAATAAAAGGATTAAGAATACACCATTTTCGAGAAAATGGAGTAATCTGGGGGAGCATGGTATAAACATACCTAAGGCTCGAATAGTTTTTATCTGGGGGAGCTTGTTGCTTCATAAAAGAGATGAACAAGTAAACATGGATCTTGTGTTTTAGGTCCTTGTAACAGCTATTGCCTTTTGGCAATAGAAGACTACAGAATTTATTGCCTTTAGGCAATGACAGGGCAACAACATCCCCATATGAGAAAAACAGATGACTATAAAGTCTATATCAGAGAAATTTAAATGAAGGTTGATCCCACCTCATTTACAGAAATAAAAAGCTACGCTCAATCGATTTTGACAAGTGTCTACTTGTCTTAATGATTAGAGACTATGTGAATCTCGACCATGTTTGGGATTCATAAGTAATTTCCAATGGAGCCAAAACAGTAGGCTATAATGGGTCTACATCACCAATGTGACTCCAAAGGAAATATGTGAAAAGCGATTTTAAAATCGAAAGATTTGCGCTAAGAGAATAAACAGATTATAATGAGTGCTAATGGCACATAATGATCTGAGTTACATCAGATGAAAGTAAAGATCACATGGGATCTTATGGACTAGAGCAAGTCTCTAGAATCAAAAGTTATTTTGGGTTAAAGAAAATGAGAGGACAATCGCATTTGTGCAAACTCATAGAATGGGAAATTCATTTCCTAATCCCGTGTATGTGGATGATATCCTAGTTGCTAGTGGTGATATCAATCTACTACCGGCAGAGAAAAGAAGTTCTTGTACTCAAAAGAGTATTCTCGGTAGAGTGTCTCTCGTCATAAGTATCGAGATTCACTGAGAAAAGAAGAAAAGGGGTATTAGAAATATCACATGGACATGCTGAGAAGAAGTCTCTATAGCACGCATGTCGAAAAAACCTACGCCTGTTCTTATTGACAAGGGTAATGGAATTGGGAACTTTGGTGTTCCAAGAGATAATATAGAATAGATCAAATGGATATGGTACCATATGCTTCCGCTGTTGGTTGCTCAATATTACCCTGACAATTCATGTATCCGGGTTGTTTTGGCAATGTCCAATCCAGATATAGATCACTGGAATGGAATCAAAGATATCGGCCTCATGCTAAAAGAAACATTGTGCTCTCAAAAGGTTATGAGTACAAAGATAGATCTATAAGAGTGCTCTCAAAAGGTTGTGAGTATTCTGAAAGAATTTGTGAAATGTATAGAGAAATCCACAATTGTCGCTAATTTCACATTTGGAGTTTTTGTGTGGAAAATCTCCAAAGAATTAAAAGCTTGACATCAATGTGATGTAAAAACATGTTATAGCATCATATGAGGCTGAGGGATAGGCAAAATGGTTAAGGAAACCTGTACCCGGAGTTGATAATGGTTAACAACAGCAATAACCATTAAGTAATTCACTCCTAAGACAACGAGTCAAGTGTGGTGCCAAACACATTGACACAAAGTTATACGTTGTAAAGGAGAAAGTCCGGAATTATATTAAAATGCTTGGAGCATAAGAGGAACAGATAAAAGAAACACACAAGTGTTTGCAGATCTGCTAATTAAAGGCTTACCGCCCAGTGTGTTTTGGAGAACACATAGTCGACATGGGTTTATGGTATAGTCTATGATTTCCGGACAGTAAAGAGGCCCAAAAGATTAAAGAATCTGTTTCAAAACAGAGAGGTATATTGTAGCTGTCTGATTCTATCGGCAATTGAGCTGAGACGATGAAACATGCTCTATACACTGATCTGTGATGAAATGAGTAAAAGTAAAAGTTGAGATCAAGGGGGAGAATGTTAGGTTGATCTCCTCCCGTGTGACCCAACGGTCACACCGGACCCTTGACCACGCCCTGATCGGGGGCGTCCAACCGTATACTAGTTGGTGGGCCCCTGTCACCAGCTGCTATAAAGAGAGGTGGGGGTCGGCGGCACCAATTACGAGGTTCGTCCGTGCCACTCAACCCCACCGATATCCCTACCGATCTAGGGTTAGCACTGAGCTGACGGGAAGCTCCGCCAACGCCGCCACTCACTGCCATTGTCGGCCATCTTCACCATGGCCGGCACTCCGGGTTCGTGCTGCCACAGAGGAGAAGGTACCTCCATTATCTCTCCTCCCTCTGTGCTACTCGATATGATCTAGACTAGTTGATCCTAAGGGTTTCAACACCGCCTCCTTGCTATTTCGGTGGTGACTTTCTTCATCTTCTTGGACTTGTCGCCACGTTTCGCCGGCTTGGTGACGTTAATTACAAGCCATCGGCGCCTCCTTTACTTTGACTGTAACGGCCATGGCGGCTTTCTTGAGCTTCTGGTCGACAACGTCGACGGCGAGGTCAGTGGCCACCGCGCTATTGCCGGGGTCTTTGTCGAGGAGGAGAGCCCACATGTTGGCGCCGGCGATCGCTCCCATCTCGCGATCGATACGGTTGGATTGGATCAACGAAGGCTATAGAGCTGAAGTTGCTAGCTGCAGCCACCGTCGTTGGGAGATTTCTATCGATCGATCGAGTACGCGCGGTATATAAGGGCGCGCCGCGCGCGGTGCTCTTCGATCGAGTCGTTTTGGAGTAGCGTTCGTCTCGGGACCGTACTCCGAGTCCGAGGTAATTAATGTAGCCATGGATGGATCCCACTCCTTGAAACATAACGGCCGGGAAGAATCGTAAGAAGAAAATTAAGCAAAAAAATAGTCTGAAAAGAAATTCCTCCTTGTATGTATTAATAAATTTATTACTTGATATCTTGACAAACTTTGAAAACCGTGCACCGCTTCTTTTCAGAAATCGAGGGAGTAATTTTAATTCATGTATTAATCAAAATACCACTCCCTCCATTCACATGAATAAGGAGCATGCATTTTTCAGAAAAAATCTTGAACCAAATATTTTTCTAAGTGTATGTCAATTTTTTATACTCATGTGTAGAAAGTTTTTTTCCAATACCAATAGAACGATATCAATTTTGTACAACATAATAGATGTATTGTTGTTCAAAATTCTTGGGAAAATACCCATCTTGAAAATGTGTGCGCCTTATTCATGAGTTCTTGAATTGTTTTTTGAAGTTGTATGGAAGTAGCGCTGTATTTATGAAAATATCACTCCCTTTGGCCCATATTACTAGTACTTGTTACTAGAAGGGATGTACTTGGACGTATTTTCATGCTACATGTAACATGCATCTGTTTTAATGACAAGTAATATGGGACAGAGAGAGCTCTATTTGTTTATAGTTTTGCATTATAAATGTGGCCATATTACCGTATACAACTTAATTGTGTCTAGAATATTTTCCTAGTTTAATTTAGCAAAACAGTCTAACTCTACGCCACGAACCAGCCGGACTGCCTTCTGATGGTTATCTCCCCGTATGTGTTAGTTTTTTCTGTTACCCGTGTTGCATATTGAGTTCGACTCGGATTTGATGAGCGATTAATGTTGGAGATATGCCCTAGAGGCAAATAAATAAAGGAGTTTATTGTAATATCTCATTAAAAGTTTATAATTAGTTTTATATCATGCTAGAACTGTATTACGAAGAAACATTAACACGGGTGTGCTATGTAAACAACCAGGTCCCTGGCATGTATAAGGATACGCTAGTTCATTGGTCAACTGATGATTGAGGTTTCCCAATCATTGGCATTTATTCCAATTGACAATGGAGTCATTTCATTGGGTGAATGAAAGTGATGTACGTTACCCAATAGCGATTATTACAACGCGATCAAGTCACGAAGTTCACCGTTCTAATGATTAGGAAATGTGTTACTTATTCCTTAGACCGTGAGATAATAATCATATCACTATCACCGGAGGATGCCTTGACTGTATCAACCGTCACAACGTAACAGGGTGATCATAAAGGTGCAACTCAGGTATGCAAAGGTGATATGTTGAGAAGTATGTATCAAGAAGCGGGATTTGGACCTCCGCGTGACGGAGAGATACTCTGGGCCCACTCGGTGAGTCTTCATCCAAATAATCTGCGCAGCACATGACTAGGTCATGGGGATGAAAGATCACGGGAACGAGTTGAATGAGTCTTGACCAGAAACGAGATAGAACTAAGCATGGAGATGCTGGATGATCAGATCTCTGGCAAGTCAGTATCGCGATCGCAAAGGGAATGAGACTTTATGTTTATGGTTCAACGACAAAGTTCTTTCGTGGAATGCACAGGAGTCATTATGGGCATCCCAGTCCCGCTGATGATCATTGATCGGAGAGGAGTCTCGGTCATGTCTGGAGTGTTCCCGAATCGTAGGGTAACAAACTTAAGGGTTTGATGACACTGGGAGATCGCTTTGGTAGTGTTGGAATTATCGAAGATAGGAAAGGAGAGAATCGGAGGAGTACCGATGAAATCCGAAGGAGTATCGGAGTGATCCAAAAGGAGTTTCAGAGTCACGGTAATTTATATATGATGTGAATATATATTAATTGGAGAATTATATATATTCATATATTGATGGAGATAAATTCAATAATTTATAAATAATTAATTGGAGAATTAAATATTTATATATTATAATAAATAAATTACATAATAGATAAATGTATTAATTGGAGAATTATATATTTATTTATTGATTTAATAAAGTTATTTATTAATTAAAAATGTTTTAATTCGAATTTTAGGGGCAGCCCACCTAAATGGGCCACTTCCGGAAGGAAGGAGCCCATTAGGGGGCCGGCCACCTAAGGGAAGCAAGGAGGGGCGGGTGGGCCCCATGGTGTCGTGGTGGCGTCAACGACATGTCCATCAGAGATGGAGAAGATGTGGAGCAAGGCGAAGATGGTGCTCGTGCGGGATTGGGTAACAAGCACGGAAAACACACGCGATGTACCCAGGTTCAGGGCCCTCCCAAGGAGGTAACACCCCTACGTCCTGCTTAGTCTCTTTCTATTGCTTGATCACAAGTGTTTGGGCTACAATGGTGCTCTTGGAGCTGTGTTTCAGGTGGAGGCCGGCTTGGCTACAAAGCCGGCTGGAGGTGGAAGAAGAAGATGTTGCTCTCTCTACATGTGCCTCTCTCTTCGTCTATGCTTGCCAGCCCCTCGCAGGGAGCTCTAGCCCGCTTTATATAGGCAGCGGGCTAAGGGTTTTGGTTTACAAGGATATTACAGGATTGTCCCTATGACATCATCTACAGTACGATCCGGCTTGAGCTTGATCATCATGGCGCGTAGAGGTAACGCCCGACAGGGTGTACTGTTCATCAGCGACGGTTGCGTGAAGTTGGCCCACACTACAAGAAATATGCTACCTAGTGACCCTCCATATTGGTCACTGAAAGGTCACGTTTTTTCATTTGTGACCTTTTTGTGACCAAAAACAGTTGGTCAAAAGATGAGCGTCACTAATGAAACTACGTGACCTTTTTTGGGAATTGGTCATAGACATCTATGACCAAAAAAAAGGTCACAGATTTTGTGACCAAATTATTTGGTCACTAGCTATCTGACCAGACCACGTCAGATCCAACGTGGCAGTGCTGACGTGGCAAATTTATGACCAAATGAAATGGTCGTAGATCAGATTCAGCCCGGTCCAGTTCAGCCGTCTATATAACATTTTTTTCCTGTTAATTCTGGTCGGCTAAGTGGGGCCAAATCGAATAATTTGGGCTTTTATTTTCTGGGCCCTGGCCTTTCACAGTTCATATTTTTTTATAGTCCGTTTTTTTTGCCCTTGGCCCATTTTACAGTCTAATTATTATATGGGCCTGAGCCTTTTAACAGTCCATCAGTTTTGAAATTTGTTTTTCGAAACTGAGTCCAACTAGGACTGGACCGTGGCCTTTTTAAGGTCCAACAGTGCTTGGGCCAAGTCCATTTTCAGCATTCTGTTCAAATTCAAATTGAGATCCGAATACAAATTCAAATTCATATTCAAATTCAAATTCAAATATCTCAGCACATTTTCAAATCCACCTCAGCACAGATAGAATTATCTCAGGTTCACAGGTTCAACACATAACTTAGACCAATCTCAATTTCACAGGTTCAACACATAACTTAGACCTAACTCAGAACCAACATGTTTCACATGCCATCTACCTTCACATGCCATCTACCAAAATGCATCAAACTCCAAAACTACTCATCCTAGACCCCGGAAGGTTTAGCTCCAAAGAGAGCTATCAAGTGAGCCAGCTTTCCTTCCTGTTCTTGCGACTTCATGCGTATCAGCTCGTACTCCTTGTCACGTGCAGCTTGTGCCACTTCAGCTTCTTCTGACTTTTTCTTGATTGCCGCCAATTCTTCTCGCATTGCTTCAGCTTCAACTTCAAGGTCACGCACATGAGCAGCTACAAGAGCACTTGGTTTGGACTTGCTCCCAGATGGCTGGAGCCCAACATTCTTCAGAAATGTGCTTTGCTTGCCTTCCTGCTTGAGGACTTCATCAACAACCTCAATGGCGGACTTGGGCTCTTGACCTTCAGGCACAAGCGCATCCTTCATTTTTTCCATCTCAGCCTGGCAAATGGAGGAATGCACATTAGTAGCAGAAGACGGATGCAAGCTATATTGTAGCAGAATAGACGTTCTCTGAACATACATATAGCAGCAGCAAAGCAATGGAACATGCAACTATGCTCAACTGTAATAAACAAGAAAAATACATCATGTATAGTTCCGGCTTTCAATATCCAACTTGCACAAAATGTCAGGTTTCTTGTAACGTGACAGAACATGTCACAAATACAACATTTGCTTATGTATTGCATAATAATAACCACTGCATAGCACAAAAGAAAATAGAAACCTACAAAGACTGCAGCTTGCTGGCTGCTATGCTAACCAATAGGTTCAGTGCAAATCATACAAACATCATAATTTTTTTTGCATCATGTAGGAAGGCACAGTTGTACATCAACACTGAATTCCATAAGAACCGGCAAGCATGGAACATAATAACCTAGGCTCGAGCAGAAGGGAGGGACTTACTATAGCTATCTTTACCGGCTCCGAAAGGGCGCCAAACTTCTTGCTGTTGTGGGTGGACTTGAAGTAGTCAATCGCAGACAGCGCTTCACCCTTACGTTCTTCCTTCTGAAATGTTTATCAAAGAGAGTCAAAATATTATTCAACGGGAATAAAAAATGTTATTCAACAAGAATCAAACAGTAAGCTCTCCACACAAAAGTTACTTACAGTGGCGAAAATGTGTGCCACATAGGACCTCGATCCGGTTTTCTGTTGGTAAACAACCTTTCCTCGATTCTTGACGTTTGAATCACAGGTTTTCTACAAAAAGAAAACACAAAATGTCATCATTGTCTAGCACCACCATATCATGTGCAGAAGATAAACCAGCTACATTTATAGAATAAGCCATAGATATACACCAAAGAATAAATGATCTCAAAGCGAGAAAACAGCCGCAGATTCATGAGACCAAGGGCACATACTTTGTGTCTTGGCGTAGACCACAGCTTGACCAACATTTGCCATTCTTTGTCTGACACAAGATCTAGATCCGGTGATTTGATGCTCACTTGATTAGCTGGTAAGGGGTTGAAGTATTTCTTTTTGATACGATGACGTTTGTTCTTTGATATTTTCTGTAGCATGTCAGTGCAAGTGTTCTTAATGACCCCAGAGTCAGTGTCCATTATGAAGTTGGCCTACCAAGACAACAAACAACGCAATGACAATATTAGTGATCATCATATGAAGGTGAAACAGAAATAAGAAAGCACATTCAGCAATGAAAAAAGTACTTACAGAAACTTTCCCAATATAGTCCTTGACTAGATTGGTGTCCTTTTTGTATTCCTTGAAGTGCGGAAGCACCGGCATATGCTTTCTTGCAATGAGTCCACACTCTGAAGCAAGCTTTGTAGCCTGCAAAGGATTCTCTGGACGCTTCATCCCTTCAGCTACATGAATTGCCATCTTGGTACCCATCCCCTTGGTCATCCTCTCTAGCCCTGCGCCCCTTCTAGCTTTGCACTTCACCAAGGTAGTTATCTCTGAAAATGAAATTGACCTCATAAATAAGAAGAAAAAACAACAAATGCAGGAACGGTTATGCCAAACAGACAAACATACTTGCATACATTTATAAAATGCACTAGTAAAAGAGAGCATTAATACATGAACTTGCCTTGATCACGTGTAAGGACAGCATGCTCAACTTGTTCTTCAGAGCAGACATCATTTCTGTCCACACGCGGTGCGACAGGGCTGAGGTCCATGCAGACAGTGCGTCCTTCAGCCATGCGGACTGTGCTCCCTTCATCCATGGATTGAAACTCGTCATCCATTTGCAGCGAACTCTCTCGATCCATGCGAAGCGGGCTTTCAAGCTGGTTGGTCGCAGTCGTCATGTTTGCTTTACGCCTTGTGACTCTGGCAGGGACATGTTCCACAGGATCTAACGCTCTCTTTGAACCAGGAGGATCAGCCATCACCCATCCAGGAGGCATTGTGGTAGATGTTTCTGAGCTCCTCCTCCTCTTGCTTGTCTTCTTAACACCAGCCTTCTTCCTCCTAGCAACCTTCAGATCCTCATATAAACAGCAAGGATAGCAACATTAGAACACACATGTAAGGAAATTGTGTGAGCACAGCATGAAGTAAAAAAAATGACACAGCAAACAAAGCACTCCATAATCTCCCAAACAAGACATAATTTTGCACACCTTAACAGGCTTCTCCACTACACAGTCGTCAACTTCCACTCCATCAATATCTTCGTCTTCTTTAGGATTATAATCTGAGCTCTCTCCTTGAGTTATTGCAGATGCTGCGTCATCATTGGTAACTCCACTAGTTTCGTCAACTTCATTACTCCTCCTAAGCATTTACCCAATTGCGCCAATGCCAAGGGCTTGGAACATGCGATTGTTCCTCATTATAGTCCTAGCTCTAAGCTTCTCAATCTCGGTGAGAGGCGCTTCTTAAGAGTAAAATAATGTGCCATTAGATGCATGTTGAAATGCATGGAAAGGCATGACAACACAAGCAGCTAAGATATGCTAGGAGAGCATTTTTATTTAATCCTAATAGAATAACTCAATTAATCAGACTAAACCATTACATTTGAACTACTGGATTACAAGCAAAACAAGCCAAGAATTAGAAGCAAAAGCAGCCAAGTTTCATACCAGCAAGCTAAGGCATGTTAGCAGATTTCATTTTCATTTCCATTTTATCCTAGCAGAATAACTCAATTAATAAGACTAAACCATTACGTTTTGTCGGAGAACTGTCCCAGGAACTGGGTGTGTCTCACAAGGATCGAGTAAGGGGCTGAACACGGGATCAAACAACCCTCAACGTGCCTCGGTGACGGTGCTCGTCGAACTCGCTGTGGGACAACACTGCAGAGATGAACGCACGGTATTACCTAGGTTCAGGGCCCTCTAGGTGAGGTAAAACCCCTACGTCCTGCTTCAGATGTATTGCACTTGCTTGGAGAGGTTTGAGTACAGGGCGAGCTTGGCGAGCTCAAGGTGGCTATAATGGCTAACCCTAGAACCGGAGAAGAATCGAACCCTTTGCCCGAGCGTGCTCCCCCTCCTTTTATAGATGTCTCGGGCCTCTTCCCCCCAAATATCTTGGCGGGAAGGGTTACCACATGGCGACGAAGGAGGAGGTGCGGTGCACAATAAAGGTAGAGTCCACCATAAAGGTAAAGTCCATGGACACGGTCCATGGCAGGGGGCGGCGTCAGCAAAGCTGGAAAGCCACCGTCCAAACAGGACGGTGGGCTGGCGCTGCTGAGGCGGGATGTGTCCCACGGTGACGTCGCCTTTGGAGGGTAGCTGCAGACGGTTCCCTTATCACCAAAGTGGCAATCCTTGGGGCTCCTTTGCCTGGTGCAGCTTTGTTGACTCCTTTATACATCGCGCGCTGGCGCGGTCGTCACTCTGCGGAGGGTGCAGAGCTCATGTGCGCTCTGCCGCGAAGGCAGAGCTAGCTTCGAGAGGAAAGAACCCTCGCGAGGCTGAAGGCCTCGCCGAGCCTTTCGGCTTGGTCCTTAGCAGAATTTGCAGGTGGCATCTGAGATGCCCTCTCGAGGAGAGGTCCCTCGCCGAGGGAAAAACCCTTGGCGAGGAGGAGAGGTCCCTCGTGAGGGAAAAACCCTCGCGAGGCTCGCCAGGCTTGGAGAGCCTGGTCCTTAGCGAAATCTTCTGAAGAATGCTGTGGGCCCTGGCAGGCCGACCCGTGGTACCCTGGTTTCCACTGTGCCGACACGTTTGAACTACCAGATTACAAGCAAAACAAGCCAAGAATTAGAAGCAAAAGCAGCCAAGTTTCATACCAGCAAGCTAAGGCATGTTAGCAGATTTCATTTTCATTTCCATTTAATCCTAGCAGAATAGCTCAATTATTAAGACTAAACCATTATGTTTGAACTACCAGATTACAAGCAAAAAGAGCCAAGAATTCGAAGCAAAAAAAGCCAAGTTTCATACCAACAAACTGATCCTTGTTTGCCATCCTTGTCATGGATGATCTCGAGGAGGTTGGACCGGTGCTAGTCAGGTTAGTGATGTCTGGTTGCCCTAATAGCTTGCAAGATAAAATGAACAGGTGTTAGATCAATAGTGATAAAGTACTTATTAGTTACACACTTAACAGGTTAAGCAACATATTAACCATGCTAGAATGTGAAGCAAACTTAACTTGCTGGAACAACAATCTAGTGATGCAAATAAATTAATTAGGCGACCTAACAAGATGGAGTAACTACACTGATGACCAAAACTGAGGCAAAGGCTTCTCCACTAAACAAGCATGCACGAAATAAGGCTTCTCCACTAAACAAGCATGCACGAAATAAGGCTTCTCCACTAAACAAGCATCATGCGTACACACAGACAAAGGCTTCTCCACTAAACAACCACCTCTTTATCTCACTGCTTTCTCTTGGCTGCTAATGTCCGTATCGCTCCGTTCAACTTGCGAAATCCCTGTCACTTCCCTGCAAGGGAACAAGTGGTTATATAGAAGTGCCACAATGACGTGAAGTAACTGAAAATAGCTAAACATGTACACCATATGGATGCAAAGAAATAGCTGAATATGTATAAACAGTAGCAATTACTAGAGAATTTAGCACAGGATCAGTTTGATGTATAATTTGAGGCATCACATCTAGCACATGTAGCACAGGAAAATAGCTAAACATGTACACCGTATGGATGCAAAGAAATAGCTGAATATGTATAATTTGAGGCATCACATCTAGCACATGTCATGTATAATTTGAGGCATCACATCCAGAATACTGCAGCAAGTACCTACCCAAACTGAGGCATCACATCCAGCACATGTCATGTATAATTTGATGTTCACTGGCAACGGCCAAGAGCTAGAAACACACCACGCATCAAGATTTAGTACAATATCAAGCATACAATGGTAGCAAGCGGGTGAACCCCCCAAGAACCAGAGGGCAAAGCAAACCCTAACACGTGAATTCCATGGCATGCAAACACTAGCTGAAGCAATCAGGTCATGGAACGCAAGCCCTAGCTATGCAAACCCTAGCTCAATCACGCAACATCCGGACCAAACCCTAGAACAACATCGCAAAGGAAAAGATACGGAGATGGAGCGAGAAAACTGACCGTCGTCGTTCGTCGCCCCCCCCCCCCCCCCGCGTGTGGTCGTCGTCCCTTGCCGCTCCCCCGCGTGTGGCCGTCATCGTTCGCCGCCGTCCATCCTCGGGGGCGCCTCCCTCGTCCGGCCGTCCTCGTCCTCGCGAGCGTCTCCCGCATGCGGTCGTCCTCGTCCTCGCGAGCACCTCCCGCGTGCGGCCGTTCTCGCGAGCGCCTCCAGCGTGCGGCCGACGCGAGGGGAAGGGAGCCTGAGAGGGGATCTGGAGAGAGCGGAGAGGGGAAGGGAGCCTGGGAGGGGATCTGGTGAGAGCGTGGGGAGGGGAGAAATCTGGTGCGGTGAGTGGGCGTGGGGAGGGGATCTGGTGCGGTGAGTGGGCGTGGGGATTGTACCAAAAAGCCCCTACCTTTTGCTCTTTTCGGTGGGCGTTTTCGTCAATTCACGTACAAAGCAGGCGGGAGCATTCTGGACAGGCGGGAGAAATTTGGGGAGGTCGAAATTTTAGGAGGGAAAGTTTTAGCCTCACTATTTTAGGATTTTGTTATCTAAATTAAACAAGTTATTTTGTTCATTCGATGGTTTGAAACTCCGAAAAAGTGTTGAAATCATATAAATAATTCTTTCATACAACATTATTGTTAAATGATTTTTAGAAAAAATAACGGGTAATGGTGCCACATCATTGGCTAGGACGAATGGTGCCACACCTGGTTTTCCATGTGTCTAATGCCTAAACAAACCTAAACCTATGAAAAAGTACATTGGTGGAACCTCGCGCGGAGAAATCTAGGGGGGTAGACCGCCGTGGCCCACAGACCGCCGTTTTCGGGGGGGATGACCTCCGGAGCACCGGAATCACACCAAAACTTGCATGTGGACCTAGGATATGTGTGGAAGTGTGTTGGAAGGTGTGATTCAACTAATGGTGCAAGACATAGCTCCCCGGGGTGACCTTCCCCACATTCGGGCCATAACACTAAGAAAATTCCTGAACGTGTAGGCTGAACTGTCCCGCTGCGGCTATACCGGGGGCTAGAATGTGCCAAATGGTGCCACACCTGGTTTTCCATGTGTCTAATGCCTAAAAAAACCTAAACCTATGAAAAAGTACATTGGTGGAACCTCGCGCGGAGAAATCTAGGGGGTAGACCGCCGTGGCCCACAGAACGCCGTTTTCGGGGGGGAATGACCTCTGGAGCACCGGAATCACACCAAAACTTGCATGTGGACCTAGGATATGTGTGGAAGTGTGTTGGAAGGTTTGATGCACCTAATGGTGCAAGACATAGCTTCCCGGTGTGACCTTCCTCACATTCGGGCCATAATACTAAGAAAATTCCTGAACGTGTAGGCTGAATTGTCCCGCTGCGGCTATACCGGGGGCTAGAATGTGCCAAATGGTGCCACACCTGGTTTTCCATGTGTCTAATGCCTAAACAAACCTAAACCTATGAAAAAGTACATTGGTGGAACCTCGCGCGGAGAAATCTAGGGGGGTAGACCGCCGTGGCCCACAGACCGCCATTTTCGGGGGGGAATGACCTCCGGAGCACCGGAATCACACCAAAACTTGCATGTGGACCTAGGATATGTGTGGAAGTGTGTTGGAAGGTGTGATTCACCTAATGGTGCAAGACATAGCTCCCCGGTGTGACCTTCCTCACATTCGGGCCATAACACTAAGAAAATTCCTGAACGTGTAGGCTGAACTGTCCCACTGCGGCTATACCGGGGGCTAGAATGTGCCAAATGGTGCCACACCTGGTTTTCCATGTGTCTAATGCCTAAACAAACCTAAACCTATGAAAAAGTACATTTATAGAACCCCGCGTGGAGAAATCTAAGGGGGTAGACCCGCCGGGGGACACACAGACTGCCGTTTTCGGGGGGGGGGGGGGGTGTCCACCGAAATCCCACAAAAACTTGCTCCGAAACCCTGATACATATATATATGTGGGGGGATGAAGATGTAGTATGTGTATACACATTGTCCTAAGCAACAATAAACACTAAAACTAATTTAAAGAATAAATATAAGTACTAAAATGAGTATGATGTAGGGAGGAATAAAAAAAAGTCAAAGCGCACGGCAAAGGAAAGCCGCACGGCAAAGGGTTGTTTGCCGTGCGCTGCTCTTTGCCGTGCGCCTTTTTCTGTCGTTGTCGTCCTGTTTTCTTTGCCGTGCGCCGTTGTTTATATTTGCCGTCCAAACTTCTTTGCCGTGCGTCTCCGAGAAACTTTGCCGTGCGCCGCGCTCTTTGCCGTGCATCCTCTTTTAGCCGGACGGCAAAGGTTTCTTTGCCGTGCGACGGCGCACGGCAAAGATTGCTTGCACGGCAGCGCCTGTTTTTCCCGTAGTGCATGGCCATGCGTGAGTAGTCTCCACCGGGGCTGAGGCTTATATATGTGGTTATCTCTCTCTCCCATGATGTGATATTCGTTGTGATCATGAGCTTTGTTAGTGTAGTTGAATACATGATGTTTCCCTATGTGTAATGGATATGATGTTGCTCAAGTGGTGTTATTTAGTATAATTTCCGGAGCCACCGTTGTGATCATGGTACCTCGGTGACAGGATGGGTGCCGTGTGTGACTCTATGGATAATAGATTGGAAGGATCTTCATCATGAGTTTGTTCTTTATTTGTTGGATTGAATAGATCATGAGGTTTCTTGATGCTTGTGTTATTGAAGAAAGAGACTATTCAAGAAATACATTGTGGTGTTTGTTAGTACTATCTTTGGATGCGGATAGTGACAGCATGAAGTGTCCATAGATGTGGAATACGAACTTTAAGGTGTGCTTTTTGTAGCCCTACGCAATTCTCATCCTATTTGATCCACAAAAGAATTATCTACGAGTAACGTCTACCATGCATGTATTTTTGTGGGAACTACCATGTGTTTAATTATGTTAATGATGCTGTGAGTAGTCACTAGTGAAAGTATGAAGCCTAGGCCTTGTTTCCAAGCATTGATACACCGTTTTTAGTCACTTTTGTCACTTGTTTGCTTGCTGCCATTTTTATTACAGAATTACAAAATCACATTTTACCATCCATATCACTTGCATTTTACCATCTCTTCGCCGAACTAGTGCACCTATACAACTGACAATTGTATTAGGTGTGTTGGGGACACAAGAGACTTCTTGTATCTTAATTGCAGGGTTGCTTGAGAGGGATATATTTGACCTCTACCTCCCGTGGATTCGATATACCTTGGGTTACTCACTTAAGGGAAATTTGCCGCTGTCCTACAAACCTCTGCGCTTGGAGGCCCAACAAGTCTACAAGAATAGAAGTGTGTAGTAGACATCAATGTTTACTTCAAATACCTTTTTGCTAAGCCTAAAATTCGTACTGAGTGTATGGTTCACTCGATGCATCCAATCCCAAAAGCCAAACTTTCTTGCCAGCTGAGTCCACCATATCTACCTATGCATGGTATTTCCTACCATTCCAAGTAAATTTGTCATGGGCTACCTTTAAAAATTCAAAATACTTCTTCTTTGTGCCTCTGTTTTTAAGCTCATGAGGGAGCAGTAGAGAGCTAGATATAACTTGTGACAAGCTAGGTCATTTCCCCCCTTTCACCCGGTGTCGATGGATTACATCTTCACTTGAATCAACCAGAGAGTACCTAAATATATATATAACTCACCAATTCTCCTCCGGAGCAATGCAAATCTGAGAAATCAGCCCAAACATTGGACAGTGGTGCAACCAAGGAGAAAGAGGAGCGTACTCGCTCTTCTAAGAACCAGCTGCTCTCACAAGTCTAAAAAACCTTGCTTGTCATGAGGGACTAGATAGTTTCTCTGTTGTGAAGTCGTTGACGAAAGCATGCATGCCTCAAAATCGTTTTATTTCTGTTTTAAAAACCAAAAAGCTCTAGCACATGACTAATCCCTGCTTCCCTCTGCGAAGGGCCTTTCTTTTACTTTTAAATGTTGAGTCATTTTTCCCTTTTTCCTTCTATCTCCACCAAAGCAAGCATCTAGCATTGACCCTGGGTAACGTTGAGCATATTACATTATCGAGATTAAACATGAATCTTTATATTGACTTTATCTATAAGATAAGCCGTTGGAAGTTGAAGCTCTTTGCTAATGCTTGCATCTTCCTTTGTGTTGATTCTCAAACACTTTTTTCATGGAATTATTATCCTTGTGAATTATTCAAATATGTTGATCACATTGTTTTCATGTCTTTGACATGCTATTTATGAAAGGTTTTGCTTGGATGATTCAACTTGTTTATTCGTTGCTTTCTTGCTATCAATTATAGACAATTGTTTTGTATCTCTTCATTCACATCTTTGATTTGCATTACTATCTTGATCAAGAATGTGTTGGTAGCATGTCTGATCAAAAATTATTTGTTATCACTTACATACTCGAGGACTAGTAGGAATTAAGCTTGGGGATGTTGATACGTCTCAAACGTATCTATAATTTTTGAGTGATCCATGCTAGTTTTGTGATATTGTCACATGTTTTTACTGTCATTTATATCATTTTTATGCATTTTGTCGGACTAACCTATTGACAAGATGCCCTGTGCCAGTTCCCTGTTTTTGCTGTTTTTGTATTTCAGAAAATTTACTTCTGGAAATATTCTTGGAATTGGATGAAAATTTACGGAGAATTTTTACTCGACGAAAGGCACCAGAAGACCAAAGGGGAGCCTAAGGGGCCACCCATAGGGCACAGGAGGCCTCCTGCCGCGGCCCCCCTAGGACCCGCGGGTGGGGCCCGCCCCTGCTCCTGGGGCACCCCCTCGGCCCCTCCAACGCCTATAAAATCCCTAAAAACCTAAAAACATCGGGGCGGCCATTATTTTCCAGAAACTCGACCCCGACGCGCCATCACTGAAAACCCTAGTTCGGGGTCCAATCTGAAGCTGATCTCGGCACTCTGCTGGAGGGGAGATCGATCCCGGAGGGCTCTTCATCGCCATGCCTTCCTCCGGGATGATTTGTGAGTAGTCTCACCTTGGACTACGGGTCCATGGCAGTAGCTAGTTGGTAGTCTCTCTCTCTTGTGCTTCATGTTTTATGATCTTGTGAGCTGCCTAACATGATCAAGATCGATTATTGTAATGCTATGTGATGTGTTTGCTGGGATCCGATGGATTATGAAGTTATGTTCAGATTGTGCATGATTCTTATATGAGTAATTTATGTTCTTGCATGCTCTTCGATGTGCGTAGTTATTTTGGCCAAGTGATTGTGTGTATCTCCAAGAGAGGGTATTTATGCTAGATAGTGGGTTCATGCCCCCTTTTGTTCCTGGGCACGAGTGACAGAAACGTCTAAGGGCGAGGGTGTGTTGTTGCTACTAAGGGTAAAACAGCGGTTTTAATGTCTATTTTGATATTAGTATTGCTTACTTCATGCACTTTACTGAATGCAATTGTCTGTTGCTTGCAATTTAATACCGTTGGGTGACAGGCTGGATAGCGATCCTTGTCGTGATGCAGTTGGACTCAACAGTCTTTGTTCCTTGTCGTGATGGCTCCATAAATATTATCATGTCCTTTTTGTCATAGCTAAATTGGGTTTGTGTCATAATCTTGTCAATTGCCTAGCTGTAATTCGTTCACCCATCACATGCATATTTTATTTACTTGAGAGACTCCAGTAGTGAACCCATGGCCCCGGTCCATCTTTTTACATTGTTTTCAACCTCATTTACTTGCTTTTAATCATCATTATTCCTCTGGTCACTTTTCATATTTTATCTATTTCATCATACAATTAGCCGCTTTGTTTTCTGCGAGACCGGAAAGACTGACAACCTTTCCGCCGTTGGGGGCAAAGTATTTTGGTTGAGTGTGTGCAGGTCCACGTCTATTGAAGGTTAAGCACCAGAGATCTTCAACATTCACCTCGTTGTTGATTTCAAAGTCCTACTGGTTCGATAAACCTCGGTTCGTTAATTGAGGGAAAACTGCTACTAGCTACAATTCCGCCTTCGCTTGGGGCACCACCCAACTTATCAATATCCACCATCGACACCCAAGTGGATCGCGGAACTTTCTCTCATGTTCACCGCACTAGCCACCCCTCGTTACTCCATCTAATGCACACGTCCCCCCACACACGCTCTCATAAACATGCTTGATCAAAACAAGTAAACAAGAACGGGGTACATAATATGCATCTACTTTCATAACTGAAACAAAACAATTGCAATCTCAAACATTTATTAACTCATAAAGAGATACACCACAAAAGTATTACATAGATGACCATAATCATGTTCGGCAGCTCATACGGCGCTAATTAGTGAAGCTCAAGAGAGAGAGAGATACATAAGTTACTTCCACAAACCCATAGTCCAGGGGTGGACTACTCCCTCTTCATCATGGATACGGTGGAGAAGTCGTTGGAGAAGGTGGAGACCTCTCCGGCAGCGCCCCGCCGGAGTTTTCCCCCTCCAATCTGCAACTCCAGGTCTCTATTTCGTGGTTTCTGTGTTTCTGTGGCGCTCCTTGTCGAAGAGCCTCGGGGACTATTTTTATGGTCGGTTTTAGGTCAAGACGAAGCTTCTGGAAGAAAGATCGACAACATCGGAGCTCCGAGACCCCAGATGGTGGGCCCCATGCGGCCAGGTACTATGGCCGCGTGGGTGATACGTGCATTTTATATCATCATTTTTATACCTTATATTATCATATGGGAATGTTATATGCACTGTTATATCAACGTTTTGCATGTTTTAGATGATTTATGGGACTTTCATACAAAGTCCCTATTTTTGGTATTTAATATCTGGGAGGCAGAATACCCCCCTTTTCTTGTCTTTATTGTTTCATGAGTTTCGCGAACCCAAATAATTAAAGGAAAAATACCACGGCAGTTTTTCTTGGGAAGAAGGGCAATGGAAAGAAGACTGAAGAGAGGAAGGCCACGAGGCCCAAATGGGGTGGACCCACGCGGCCAGGTACAGGGGCCGCGTGGGACCCACCGAATAGGGCCTCGGGCACTTCCTTGCCTGGGGCTTTTTACGTACGCCTTCGTCTTCCCCGAAAGGGGACGCCCTAATTTTTCCCAAATTGTCTGAGGCCGTGGCGGCGGCGGAGCTCCTGATTCTCTCCGAAGGGGGTCAGATCCTGCTGCTCCGGAGCTCCGAAGAGGGGTAAATCATTGCCATCGTCATCACCTCTCCTTGGTGTGGGAGGAGGCCTCTACATCAAGTCCATCACCAAGTCCATCACTATCTCCATCGTCATCTCCATGATCCACTCCGTTCCCCTCATAGTTTGAGAGTTGCTATACCCTAGATCATTGTCTTGTGCTCCTATTCATGTTTATGATTGGGTACTTGTCATTATTTGGTGGTGAAGTATTTATTTCAGATTGTGTTGTACCCTTTATGCCACTGATTATCATCATGTTTGCACGTTGTGAGAAGTTCCCATATGTTCCTGAGGGCATAGGATGAATTGGCAATGATTTATATATAACATGTGTTGGTATTTTGTCAAGAGCTTATCTTCTATGTGATTCTATGATGGTGTTGTGCGAACGTCGGCTGCACAACACTTCACCTATAAGGGCTCATAGGAGAACAACGTAGTGTAATGAATTGAGGAAGACTTGGGAGGACAAGTAAGCCTAAGACGGAGTCATGCAGTTATGTTATGTGGGTAGTAGTGTCGGGGAGCTTAGAGTGTAATGCTATGGTGGGACTTTGTGTCTTAATAATTCTTGTGCAGTCATTTAATTGGCTACATGATCCATCATAAGGGGTTGTAGATTATTTATTTAGCTATGCCTAGTTATGGCTCCGCCCCAAGAAGATTAAAACTTGCCAAGATATGCAACGTGTTGTTTAATAAATCTCTATGCCTAGTGATATCCATGCCGCCCTCGGGAACGCTTTCCACATATAAGTTACACACCATTTGAGCTTGTCCTCTTGCCACATAGAGGATTGGGCTTTCAACTATTACTATTTACTTTCGACATTTTTATTATCTTTGCAATCATACAACTAAAAATCCCAAAAACATTTGCATCTTTCATTGCTTTATTTATCATTCTTTCTAACCAATACCTTCAGCTCCTCATGGGTTTGACAACCTTTTCTAATTGAAAGGTACTACAATTGATCTCCTGCACTTGGGAGTCATCAAGATACATTTCTGGCGCCGTTGCCGGGGAGCGTAGCGCTATTGGTAAGAAGTTTGGTAAGGAAACTTGAAAGCTGAATTATATTTGCTGTTTTATCTCATTGATACTATGGCATTTAAGAATCGTTCCTCGCTGCACCTTGCTCTATATGAAAGTGCTTATGCCACTACTGCTAAAGTGGTTGAAACTGCTGTGTCTGAGATACCTGAAGTGGGATTTAAAATTCCCACTAGCCATGTTGAAAGAGTTACGAAGAATATATTTTCAGGGGATGGAACTAAGTCTGCACGTGAACACATTGAAATGATTGAAGAAATATGTGGCTTATTTAGGATTCCTGGTATTTCTGAGGACTATGTGAAAAGGAAGCTATTATTTATGTCTTTATCTGGTAATGCTCGTATTTGGTTCAGGTCTTTGGATGAAGGAGCCACTACTGAATGGAATGTATTGAGGAAGATTTTCTTTCTTAAATATTTTACTCCTAGAGAAGCTTATGAGAGCTACTGCTATATATTTAATTTCTGGCCACATCTGGGAGAGAGTATTACTCAAGCTTGGGGGAGACTTAAGGCACTCCTTCGTGAGAATCCTTGTCATAATCTTACAAAGAAACTTATATTGATAAACTTTTATGTGAGGCTACCTATGAAGCACAAGGAAATTCTGGACAATTCATCTGGTGGGAGTTTTACAAATAATACTGCAGAAGAAGCATGGAACCTATTGGAAACTATTTCTGAAAATATTGTACACTGGGAACTTGATAAAGGTAATGAACCTTATTTTGATTATGGATATTCATGTGTGGAGAGCTTCTCTACTTCCATCTTGTTTAAAAATATGAGTGATACATTTAATCTTGAGCCTTATGTTATACTTGAAATAGCTAAATCTTTTGCTGAGCATATCTGTATTCCTAAAAGTGGGTTTGAAACTTATGTTGAACCTGTTAAACAATCTATTGTTATTCCTAAAGTTATTAAACAGATAGAGCCAGTGTCATCTGTGAGAATTGAGGAGTATGTTGAGCCACCCCCATATCCGAACCAAGTTAAGAAAAATTTACTTACAGTTGTTACTAACAAGAGTAAAAGAAGATGTCCTCAGCCATATGAACCGGTGGAAGTCAATACTCAAATTTCTGTTATCAAACAATTAAACGAAGAAGATCCTGTTGATGTTTATCTATGTGAAGACGCTACTAAAATTATCAGAGGTAATTCGGCCAAGGTGGGAAAACCTATAATATCTCTATTGGGACTTCAAGTTATCATGGTCTATGTGATATTGGGTCAAGCATTAGTGTCATTCCATATTCTCTCTATCTTGAAATCAAGCCTGATATTGATCCTATTGTTATGGAAGAGACAGGTATGACGATTCAACTTGCTAATAAAGAATATATTAGTCCTTTTGGAATTGTTAGAGATGTTGAAGTTCTAGTTGGTAAAATAAAATATCCTGCTGATTTTATTGTGCTTGGTTGCCCTCAAGATTCATTTTGTCCTATCATTTTTGGTAGACCCTTCTTGCGTACTGTTGGAGCTGAAATTAATTTGCTTAAAGAGAAAGTGTTTATTAAATGTGATAATGGAAGACTTGAGTTCAACTTTTCCAAATTTGCTGATAAACATGTTGTGAAAGAGCCAATCTCTGAAGATATAATTGAAACCCTTGCTCATATAGCTGTAGCTTCAACAGATGTTGTAGAACGTTATATGCTTAATCAAGATGAACCATTTAATAATGAGGAAAAAGAGGCTCTGGAACTAATATTATGGCAACAACCACCACAGTTACAGTTGCATATCCCGCCTGATAATTTAGGAGGGTTACCACCACCTAAAGGGGATCCTAGTTTTGAATTGAAACCTTTGCCAGACAACCTGAAATATGCATACTTAGATGATAAGAACATATATCCTGTCATTATTAGTGCTAACCTTTCAGCTGAAGAAGAAGAAAAACTACTTGATGTGCTAAAAGCTCATCGACCAGCTATTGGATACTCTCTTGATGATCTTAAAGGTATAAGCCCAGCTCTATGTATGCATAAAATCAATTTGGAAGAGGATGCAAAACCTGTTGTTGATTATCAACGCCGTCTCCATCCAAAAATGAAAGAAGTGGTAAGAAAAGAGGTAATAAGACTCATGGAAGCTGGTATCATTTATCCTATAGCTGATAGTAAGTGGGTTAGTCCTGTCCATTGTGTTCCTAAAAAGGTTGGAATGACTATTGTTCCAAATGATGAGAATGAACTTGTGGCTCAACGTACTGTTGTTGGTTATAGGATGTGCATTGATTACAGGAAACTAAACAAAGAAACGAGAAAAGATCATTACCCATTGCCATTTATTGATCAAATGTTAGAAAGGTTATCTAAACACTCTCACTTTTGTTATCTAGATGGTTATTCAGGTTTCTCACAAATTCCTGTCCATAAGGACGATCAAGAAAAGGCCACTTTTACTTGCCCATTTGGTACATTTGCTTATAGAAGAATGCCATTCAGTTTATGTAATACTCCTGCTACTTTTCAAAGATGCATGAATGCTATATTTGCTGATTATATTGAAAAGATAATGGAAGTCTTTATGGATGATTTTTCTGTGTATGGTACTTCTTTTGATAATTGCTTGTTCAATCTTAACAAAGTTTTGCAGCGTTGTGAAGATCAACATTTAGTTCTCAATTGGGAGAAGTGTCACTTCATGGTTACCGAAGGAATTGTTCTAGGACATAAGATTTCTGGAGATGGAATAGAAGTTGATCAAGCCAAGATAGAAGCTATTGAGAAGCTACCATACCCAAAGGATATAAAAGGTATAAGAAGTTTTCTTGGGCATGCAGGTTTTTACCGTAGGTTCATTAAGGATTTCTCCAAAATATCAAAACCTCTAACCAATCTTTTGCAAAAGGATGTTCCTTTCTCTTTTAATGATGATTGCATTGAATCTTTTAATATTTTGAAGAATGCTTTAATAACTGCTCCTATTATTCAACCTCCTGATTGGAAATTGCCCTTTGAAATTATGTGTGATGCTAGTGATTATGCAGTTGGGGCTGTTTTGGGTCAAAGGGTTGATAAGAAACTGAATGTTATTTATTATGCTAGTAGAACACTTGATGCTGCCCAAAGAAATTATGCTACAACTAAAAAAGAATTTTTAGCAGTACTATTTGCTTGTGACAAGTTTAGACCTTATATTACTGATTCCAAAGTCACAATACATACTGATCATTCTGCTATTAAATACTTGATGAACAAGAAAGATGCTAAGCCTAGATTGATAAGATGGGTACTTTTATTGCAAGAATTTGATTTACACATTGTTGATAGGAAAGGAGAAGATAACCAAGTAGCTGATCATCTCTCTAGAATGGAAAATATACCTGATGATCCCATTCCTATTAATGATAGCTTTGTTAATGAACAACTTGCAATTGTTAATGTATCTAGTGTTAAGGCTGCATCTCCTTGGTTCGCTAATTATGCAAATTTATTGTTGGAAAAGTATTACCTCCACACTTTACTTATCAACAAAGAAAGAGATTCTTTTATGATCTTAGACTATTATTTTTGGGATGATCCTTTCCTTTATAAGAAAAGTGTAGATGGTATTATTAGACGTTGTATACCTGAGCATGAACAACAGGCTATAATAAGAGATTGTCATGATAGTCCCTATGGAGGGCATCATGCAGGAGATCGCACAGCAGCAAAGGTATTACAATCTGGTTTCTATTGGCCTACTTTATTTAAAGATTGCCATGAATATGTTAAATCTTGTGATAAATGTCAAAGAGTAGGAAATATTGGTAAAAGAAATGAAATGCCTATGAATTATTCTCTACCATTTGAACCATTTGATGTGTGGGGTTTTGACTTTATGGGACATTTCCCAGCTTCAAAGACAAAGCATACTCATATTTTGGTTGGAGTGGATTATGTTACAAAGTGGGTGGAGGCAATTCCAACCAAAAGTGCAGATCATGCCACAGCAATGAAAATGCTCAAGGACATCATTTTCCCAAGGTTTGGTGTTCCTAGGTTTTTAATTACTGATGGTGGCTCTCATTTCATACATGGTGTTTTTAGGAAAGCATTGGCAAAATATGATGTTAACCATAGAATTGCGTCTCCTTATCACCCTCAAACAAGTGGACAGGTTGAATTAAGTAATAGGGAAATTAAACTCATTTTGGAAAAGACAGTAAATAAGTCTAGGTCTGATTGGCCACTTAAAATTAATGATGCATTATGGGCTTATAGAATTGCCTTTAAAAATCCTATGGGAATTTCCCCTTATAAAATGGTCTATGGAAAAGCTTGTCATTTACCTGTTGAATTAGAACATAAAGCTAGGCTATTAAACAATTAAACTTTGACTTTAAGACTGCAGGAGAGAAAAGAATCCTTGATTTAAACCTGCTAGATGAATGGAGGAATGAAGCCTATGAAAATGCTAAAATGTTTAAAGAGAAAGTTAAGATTTGGCATGGCAAGAAGATTAAGAGAAAAGAATTCAACGTAGGAGATTATGTTTTATTATACAACTCTCGTTTCAAGTTTTCTGCAGGGAAGCTAGCCTCAAAATGGCAGGGACCATTAGTCATACAGGAAGTGTATCGTTCAGGAGCTATCCGTCTTTACGGTGATATGAAAGGTAAACCTCATGTGGTCAATGGACAATGTCTTAAACATTATATTGCAGGAAAAAGCTTCATTGGAACGGTGGAAACATTGAATTTACAAACACCGAAAGAAATAATAGAAGGGGGTCGAGCAGTTTCAGCAACCCAAAATCAATAAAAGGTAACTTTTGTATTGGAAAGTTTCTCGGAATTACGTGAAATTTTATGGAAGTCATTTTTATGGAAATTAACGCGTGGGCCCACTCCTTTTCCACCTCGGAGACCCTTTTCGCCCCGTTTTCGACCCCGATGCTCCGTCTTAACCTAAAAAACCTCAATATATACCCGTCTCCGACGATCTAATCTCGCACTGAGCGTTCTCGAGCGATCTTTGTCTCTTGCTGTCTCTGTCTGCCAGGTTTTAGCCATGTCTTCGGGGAACTCCTACCAATGTTCCTCCATGGATAACGATGATGATGAGCTTGAGGGGCTCAGCCCCACATCCCCATGGAAGAGGAACAGGAAGAGGAAGGACTACTCCGACGATGATGACCATGAGGAAGAGGATGATGAAGAAGAATACAAGGCAATCGTCAACTTCACGCCCCTGGCAACAGCACCTCCATCGCCTATTGCTATAGCCAATGTGGGGGTGAACCGCTCTCTTGGCAACAAGAGGAAGACAGCGCGCATCCAAACTGGAGGGAAGGTTCCCAGGCTCTCGCTTGCAAGCAAAAATGTAGCTTCTACTCTTATTGACAGGGAATCCCGGCGCACCACTCAAAGGAATTATCCTGGTGAGTGGGATCGCAAGATCCCCAACAAGAAGGTATCAAGCCCCGAGTGGAGGCCTAGCAAAGAGATGGTTAATAAGAACTTTATGGATAAACTGGGAGAAGCTGCAAAAGAATTTGAGAAAGCCTACAACCTCATGATGAAGATCGTTGGAGACCTTGAAGATCATTATTATGAAGGCAATAAGAAAGAAGAGAGGAAGTTATAGCAAGACGTCAAGCTTGGGGGAGTTCCACCTAGTATCTCTCTTTATTAGTCTCTTTTATCTATCTAGTCAAGGTGTGTTTTGCTTTTATTGTTTAGTTATCAATTTCGTTTAGGCTTGTGTGAGCTCATAGAGCATTATCATGTATCCCTATCTTGTGGTTTATCAATGAATATTAAAGTATGGTGTCATCCATGGGTCTCTTGTTTTGGAGATTTATGGGTAATACTCATGCAAATGAGCATGACAGATTTAGAGGTTTCAGTCACATCTTGCCTTGGAGTTAATTAACTTGAGTATGTTGGACAACTGTAGAATTATATCATAAAAATATCAAATAATAAACATGAACCATTGTGATCAATATTATGATGATAGTGGCTTGATAAATGTTTAAGGTTGGCAGTTAGCCCATATGTGCTGTCACATGCAAAGCTTTCAACATGTTCCATCATTTATTCAGTTGATATCATGTACTTTTGTTTATGGATGCCTATCATGGTGTGATGCATGTAAAATGCATACATGAACTTTGCACTATAATACTTGTTTTCCATTCATATTTGCATCATATAAGGGTATATACTGTTATTTAATGATTTTTGGTAATTAGTAATGATTTCCCCTTTTTATAGAATTAATCCTGCGCAGGCAGAAAACCCCTATTTCTTTCCTTATTTGTTTCAGGGCCTTAACGACGTCATAATGAGCTGCAAATTTACGGGGATCATTTTTTTGGAAGGAGGAAGACCTAGGAGCGAAGGAAGCAAGCAAACGGAGGCCGGAGGGGCAAAAGAGGGTGCCCCACGCGGCCCCTGTACCTGGCCGTGTGGGCCCACCTCTTTTGGCCCTCGTGGCCCCGTTTGCGACGATCCTTCTTCCTGAAGCTTCCTCGTGACCTAAAAATGCCTACATAAAGAGCCCCCCGATGTTTTTCGGAGAGAGAGCCGCCACACGAGAGAAACAAGAAACAGAGACCAGGAGGCTGCAGATTGGAGGGGGAAACTCCGGCGGAGTGCTGCCAGAGAGGTCTCCTTCTTCTCCATCGATATCTCCACCGTCTCCATGATGAAGAGGGAGTAGTCCACCTCTAGACTATGGGTTTGTGGCAGTAGCATATGTATCTCTCTCTCTCTCTCTCTTGAGCTTCACTAATTAGCACTGAAAATGATTACGGTCATCGTTGTATTACCTTTGTGGTGGATCTTTTTATGAGTTAATATATGTTGAGATTGCAATGTTTATTTCAGTTATGAAAATAGATGCATATTATGTACCCCATTCTTGTATCCTTGTTTTGATCAAGCATGTTTATGAGAGCGTGTGAGGGGGAACGTGTGCATTAGTTGGAGTAACGGGGATGGTGATGTGATAAGCTGACAACTTAATATCGCGATCCATTGGGTGTTTACCTTACTTTGTTGCCTCACTAGGGATAAACCAAAATACCATGTTGCAAGGTATGAGGAGTGACAAGCCTCTACCTATGACTAGATCCAGCATGTTCTTATTTTCACTTCATGTCATTAATCTTAAGGCTATACTCTGAGTCATCTTAATTACTGAGGTGTTATGATTTAGTTCGCATCTTGGTGGAGTATAAGTGAGACTAATAATCAAAAGGTCTCTATGTCAGGACATGATGCCCATATAATTAGTAACATGTCATTAAACTTGTTTGCAATCTCATATGTTAATCCTATGTCTACTTATTTGCCACACTAAGTTAAAGAGAGAGTGCATGTGTGAAACCATGAACCCCGGTCCATTTTTAATCGTAAGAAACAACTTTCCAACCACTTTTAAGCATTTTCTACATTCAGCCATTTTAAAATCAGAAAATATAAAAACACTTTTATTCATTGCGTACACATATAAAAACCCCAAAAATATCATCCATCATCATTATTATCATCCTTGCATTACTACTTACCACCATTGCATATTTATTTACTATTTTGTATTCATTATTATCTTAATATCATTCTCACAACTTGTGCTTGACAACCACTTGGTGAGGTTGAGGGCACAAAGCAATCTACTTTGTTTGTAGGAAATCTAGAGAAGGACAAGGAGATAAAATCCCCACTACTGATTCCCCGAGAGTTCGATATTAGACCCTCGAGTCACCCTCGTGGGAAAAAAACTTCCACTTCTACATACTCTGCACTTGGAGGCTCAACCTATCCCATATATTATTTTCCTTTCAGGGTATCAAGAGTACTTGTTGGCGTAGTTGAGGGAGAAACACTCTCATCAATTCCGTCATCATGGTGAAATAATGTGGAAATAGAGTAAGTTTAAATGAGTTTGTATAAATGGTTAGAGAGAAACCTGGGCCGCTAATCTAAGCCATGCATCATTCATGGTGGAAATTTACTTACATGCTATTTTGAACTTTCTGTGATACACCCTACAATAAAAATCTATATCAAGTGGTAAATAAAAAGGGTGTTGAGGTTGTTCATTATGTTTGTTTGTCTTGTTGTTTTGATGTGGGCTTGATCCATATCATGGGACAAGAGGTACCCCAGTTGAGGCTCTTGATAATACCATTATTACTTACAATGATAGATAACTTAAACTTGCTTTGTTTCCCAAGATGAGTAATCATGGTGTAGGTACTTGTATTCAAGGGGCATGAGACATCTAACCTTTACTTTATCAAGGCCACTACTCATATTTGCTTTCACATTTAACTCTAATCATTCAAATGCTTGCCATAAAGAGCAAAAGCATGGGAAAAGGAGTATGAGTCAGTTGTCCAACATACAATGGTTATTTGCTTTCAAAAGTAAGGGGAGATTGTTAGAGCTTCTACTTATGTTGCCCTCATGTGTATGAGTTTTAGTTCATTAATCTTACATTGCAATTGAATATGATGATGATACAATGCCCGTATTTATTTATCAACCATAAGTCCATCGATGCATGTAATGATCTATGTCCTTACTTACTCGAGGACGAGTAAAGGTTTAAGCTTGGGGAGTTGATACGTGCATTTTATATCATCATTTTTATACCTTATATTATCATATGGGAATGTTATATGCACTGTTATATCAACGTTTTGCATGTTTTAGATGATTTATGGGACTTTCATACAAAGTTCCTATTTTTGGTATTTAATATCTGGGAGGCAGAATACCCCCATTTTCTTGTATTTATTGTTTCAGGAATTTCGCGAACCCAAATAATTAAAGGAAAAATACCACGACAGTTTTTCTTGGGAAGAAGGGCAATGGAAAGAAGACCGAAGAGAGGAAGGCCACGAGGCCCAAATGGGGTGGTCCCACGCGGCCAGGTACAGGGGCCGCGTGGGACCCACCGAACAGGGCCACGGGCACTTCCTCGCCTGGGGCTTTTTATGTACGCCTTCGTCTTCCCCGAAAGGGGACGCCCTAATTTTTCCCGAATTATCTGAGGCCGTGGCGGCAGCGGAGCTCCTGATTCTCTCCGAAGGGGGTCAGATCCTACTTCTCCGGAGCTCCGAAGAGGGGGAAATCATCGCCATTGTCATCACCTCTCCTCCTTGGCGTGGGAGGAGGCCTCTACATCAAGTCCATCAAGTCCATCACCATCTCCATCGTCATCTCCGTGATCCACTCCGTTCCCCTCATAGTTTGAGAGTTGCTATACCCTAGATCATTGTCTTGTGCTCCTATTCATGTTTGTGAGTGGGTACTTGTCATTATTTGGTGGTGAAGTATTTATTTCAGATTGTGTTGTACCCTTTATGCCACTGATTATCATCATGTTTGCATGTTGTGAGTAGTTCCCATATGTTCCTGAGGGCATAGGATGAATTAGCAATGATTTATATATAACATGTGTTGGTATTTTGTCAAGACTTCTATGTGATTCTATGATGGTGTTGTGCGAACGTTGACTGCACAACACTTCACCTATTGTAGCACCCTCACTTTGAAAAGCAAGAATACTTTGTGAAATTGCTAGGCCCTGGATCGAGTATGGCTAGCATTCACCAACAGGATGTAATATCATGCATAAATGTTAAACGTTATTACATCGCAATTACGAATGATCCAAAAATAATGTACTTTATTACAACTTTGCATAGCCGAAGCTAGCTTAAAATAAATAAAGTTCCACAAATATTATTCAGAGTTCAAGCAGCATAATAAAGTAGCACTAAGCTCCATCATCTCCATGTGCCACTGGCGACCATGTTGGTTGTAAGCTCGAAATAAACCACGTCCATACTCCTCATCTGAACAACCTGCAACATCAACATTGCAGCCCAGGGAATTTGGGTCAATACCTTGTGACAGGCTGGCAAGTGTCATACTATGGTGGTTTATAAATGGCAAGACTATCTCTACATGCATATTTGGCTGGTGGAGTTCAAGGCTCTTGCGCAAAGCAAATTTTATCCTACCATTGTAAAACATTTCTTTTAAAACCAACTATTATTGAGATAAACATGGCATGAAAACCAATATCTCTTCTACCCTTGTTCACCCATCAATTTTATTCTGAAATTGGAATGAGTGAGATTCTTCTGTCGACCACCTTGCTTAGTTACTCAAATTGTCCATAACCGTGGACACGGCTAAGATCTTAGTTTTATTTACTCTCGAGAGTTTGTGGCACTTTCCCCACTAGACTCGATCAACCCATTCTATCCTTAACCCTCATTTAGTGAAAAGGAAAGGAGAAGACCAAGACGAGATCTTTCAGAAGAGCTTTCCCATACACACGTCCGAACAATACCCACCTACATCCCCTACATCTGCTTGTTCGTCCGGTCAGGTCCACTCAACATACTTAATCAAGACAGAGCCCATATGACTAGTGGCTGCACTGGAAGTAGCTAGACATGGAGTGACATGAAATCTCTAATACCCTGGGTGGCAAACCACAAGTGCACATACTCAGGTTCACACCATAGAAATGGGCCTGAGTAGCCACTCAACTTTAAACAACCGGTAGAGCAACACCAAATCAACCCAGGTGATTGATTAATTTAGTAGAATTTTTCTTAACTCCTCTACCACAAAACAATCATTTTTGCAGCAACAACTCTACTAAATTAAATAGGTCACTAGTCAACTAATCATGTGGCTAACCTATCAGGTTTGCATAGCATAATAACTTTAATAAAAACAGCCTATCATGCAAGCTACTGGAAAAATAGTCTATAGTGCAATATAAAAATAGTAATAAGTCATTCATGAATTGTGTATGCACTTGCCTTGGTAGTTGTTCAGGTTGCAACACTCACAGCACTCCTGGCACTCTTCACAATCTAAACAAGCAAATTGCAATAATTCAATACACAAGCAAAAAGGCAATACAATAAAATATGCATGCATGATTTGCTAACACACAAGTCAAGGTTAAATAATTAATAAAGTTATTACTTTCTGTTATTTACTATATGCATGATGCTCATGATACACATTTTTAGTGATTTTTAATAATTTTAAAACAATTACTATGGTAAAAATACCACTATTTGAGTTTCTACAAAAACATTATCAATGCATGATGCAAAAGTGCAAACTAAAAATACTACTGGACAGAGGACACTAAAAGACACACTTTTGCAGAAGAAAATAATTTAAAATAACTTATAGATTCAAAGTTATGCCAAAATTACTCAAATCTCTCATTTGAATTTTGAATAATTTCAAATTGGCAAAACAGAAAACTAATAGTTCTAAAATAATCTACTGATCATAAGGTTTTCAAAAATATAAATTTCATTAAATTTGGCCGAGCCATTAAAAAGATATGAAGGTTCTAAGGTTCAGGGGTTTTTCTGCAAAACTGCCAAATTAAATCAATTCGGACGAATTTACAGAAATGCTGGGCTGGCGTGGCCCTGACTAGGATGCTGACTGTGCGCTGACTGGGCGTGCCCTGATTGGTCGGTACCGATTCGGGTTAGGGAAATAAAACGGGCCGTACGATTTAGATCTAACGGCTACGGTAAAAAGGATCTAGGGCCGGCCGGAGCTAGGGTTCCGGCGGACGGCGGCGCGCGGCGGCGACGCGTCGGCATCTCACGTTCCCGGCGTTCGGTGGCATTCTCGGACGCGCGGATCTTACCTCGGTGATCAGCCTGACGAGGCGGTGTCGGTGGCGAGGTGGTGCGCTCCGGTGGCTCGTCCTTCTCCGGTGATTGCTCGTCGGAGATGGAAGTGGCGGCGGTCCGGGGCGGGCGTGCACGTACACGTCGATCTGGAGATGGGAAAAATAGGAGATGATGTCCAGGAGATGCGCAAGGGCGAGATGAAGCGAGAGGGAAGCAAGAGAGGGGTTGAGGTCGTCTGTAATCGACCGGAGCTTGAGCTCTTACCGGCGGCAAGCGGCGGCGCGGCAAGCTTGCGCACGGGCAGCCTGGCGGCGATGCAGCTAGGGTTTTTGGGGCGAAAAGAAGAGGGGTGGCCGGGGTTTATATGGACATGAAGGATTGGAACCAATCCCACGAATTTCGCTCGGATTTGATCGAGTTTGGTTCGTATACGGCGTCGGGCGAGAGAGAGCAGGAGAGAAAGAAGGGGAGAGGGAGAGGGGCCGGTCGGGGTGCTGCTGGGCTGGTCCTCGGCCGGCTTGCTGGGCTGGCTCGGGTGGCTGCGGACCCTTTTTTTTTTGACAAATCTTTTCTCCTTTTTCATCTCTGTTTTCAAAACTGGAAATAAAACCAGTCCAAAACTTTTTGGAATTTTTTTGTAAAAATACTTTTTAGAGAGCTTATTCAAAATACCATATTATGGCACTAGTCTGGCGATCAAATAAAATCAAAATATTTGAAAATTTGGCTAAGGTTGCTTAGCACCTTTAATGCCATAATTTGGATAAATAGAACAAAAGGAACAAACCACTAAGATTTAAATAAACTAAATGCAACAAACAAATGCATATGATGAATGAATGCATGCTATGCAATTTTTTTGAAAATTGGGATGTTACAAACCTAACCCCCTTAAGATGAATCTCGTCCCCGAGATTCGGATTGGTTAGCAAATTGGTGCGGGTGTTCTTCTCGCAGATCATCCTCCCGTTCCCAGGTAGCTTCCTCTTCAGTATGATGGCTCCATTGGACTTTGCAGAACTTGATTGTCTTGGTACGAGTAATCCTCTCTGCAGTCTCCAAAATCTTGATTGGTTTCTCCTCATAAGTCAAATCACTCTCCAGTTGAACTTCCTCCAAGGGCACAGTATCACGTAGCGCTGTCTCGGCCATCTCAGGGTGACACTTCTTCAACTGGCTAACATGGAACACATTGTGAACTGCTGATAGTACCTCTGGCAGTTCCAGCTCATAAGCTACTTCTCCTTTACGAGAGAGAACCTTATAGGGTCCAATGAATCGAGGTGCTAACTTTCCTTTGATTCCAAACCTCTTCACACCACGTAGGGGTGAGACTCTAAGGTATGCTCTATCACCTACCTCATAGGTGATTTCCCTACGCTTGGAATCTGCATAACTCTTCTGTCTTGACTGTGCTATTTTTAACCTGTCCTTAATCAATCTAACTTTCTCCTCAGCCTCTTGGATTATGTCAGGACCAAATATACTACGCTCACCTACACCACTCCACAGTAATGGTGTAGTGCATTTTCTTCCGTACAATGCCTCAAAAGGTGCCATCTCTATACTAGCTTGGTAGCTATTGTTGTATGAGAATTCTGCATATGGCAAGTTATCATCCCAACTTGATTTATAATCCAGTGCACATGCCCTAAGCATGTCTTCCAGAATCTGGTTGACTCTCTCAGTCTGTCCATCAGTCTGTGGGTGGAAAGCTGTACTGAATTCCAATCTTGTTCCTAATGACTCATGCAACTGCTTCCAGAAATGTGAGGTAAACTGGGTACCCCTATCAGATACAATCTTCTTAGGAACACCATGTAAACTCACAATTCTCTTCATATAGATATCTGCGAGCTTTGCACTCGTATAAGTGGTTTTCACAGGGATAAAGTGAGCCACTTTGGTCAGACGGTCAACAATCACCCATATCGAATCATAACCTGACTTGGTTCTGGGTAGTCCTGTGATGAAATCCATTCCAATTTGCTCCCATTTCCATTCTGGTACTGGTAATGGTTGTAGCAGTCCAGCGGGTTTCTGATGTTCTGCCTTTACGCGGCTACACACATCACACTTGGCAATATATTCTGCGATATCCCTCTTCAGACCATTCCACCAAAATCTCTCCTTTACATCCATATACATCTTGGTGTTACCCGGATGTATTGAATAAGGTGAGTCATGTGCCTCTTGTAAGATTAATTTCGTAAGGTCTTCATCTTGCGGCACACAAATACGGTTCTCAAACCACATCGTGCCTTGTTCATCCTCCCGGAATCCTTTGGCCTTGCCTTCACTCAGATTGGTCTTGATTTCTTCCATCACTTTATCTCCCTTCTGTGCTTCTCGTAACCTATCCATCAGCATGGGTTGTACCTCTAATGATGCTACGAATCCATTGGTACCACTTCCAGTCTAAGGTCCTTAAATGCATTGCACAAATCTTCCGGCAATTCTCCTGCCGTCAGTCCATTCACATGAACCTTACGACTCAAAGCATCGGCTACTACGTTTGCTTTTCCAGGGTGATATTGCAAACTCAAATCATAATCTTTTATGAGTTCTAACCATCTCCTTTGTCTCATGTTCAACTCCTTCTGGGTGAAGATATATTTGAGACTCTTGTGATCGGTGAATACCTCACACCGTTTTCCCATCAGATACTGTCTCCAAGTCTTCAGTGCATGAATCACTGAGGCCAACTCTAAATCATGAGTAGGATAGTTGACTTCATGCTTCTTGAGTTGTCTAGAGGCGTAAGAAACTACTTTGCCTCCCTGCATCAAGACACTTCCTAAACCATGACGTGATGCGTCGCAATATACTTGGAAATCTTTTTCTATATCTGGTAGACACAAGACTGGTGCTGAAACTAATCGCTTCTTCAAATCTTGGAAACTGGTTTCGTAGGCTTCAGTCCACTCGAACTTTTTATCCTTTTTCAATAACTCTGTCATTGGTTTGGCAATCTTCGAGAAATTCTCAATAAACATCCTATAATATCCTGCCAATCCCAGAAAACTACGGATTTCTCCCACGTTCTTGGGTGGTTCCCACTCTGTCACCGCGGACACCTTTTCTGGGTCTACTGCGATCCCTTCCTTAGACACCACGTGTCCTAAGAATCCAACTTTCTCTAACCAAAATTCACACTTGCTGAATTTGGCATATAACTTGTGCTCTCTCAACCTCTGCAACACTATGTGTAGGTGTTCCTCATGCTCCTTGTGACTCTTGGAATAAATTAAGATGTCGTCAATGAAGACAACAACAAATTTATCCAGAAAATCCATGAATACCTTATTCATCATATTCATGAAATAAGCTGGTGCATTGGTCAAACCAAAAGGCATCACTGTGTACTCATACAGACCATACCTAGTGGTAAATGCGGTCTTGGGTATGTCCATCTCCCTAACCTTCATTTGGAAATACCCTGATTGAAGATCGATCTTAGAGAATACACATGCACCTTCCAATTGATCAAACAGATCATTGATCTTGGGTAGTGGGTACTTGTTCTTGATAGTTACTTCATTCAGTGAACGATAATCCGTAACTAATCTCTAGGTACTATCCTTCTTCTCCACGAATAGTATTGGGGCTCCCCATGGTGAGGAACTCGGACGAATGAATCCCTTCTGCAGATGTTCATCTAACTGTTTCTTGAGTTACTTCAATTCATCTACCGCCATTGGATATGGCCTCTTGGCTATGGGTCCTGTCCCTGGTACTAATTCAATGAGAAACTCCACATCTCTATCCGGTGGCATTCCCGGTAATTCTTCTGGAAATACATCAGAATATTCTCTCACTATGGGTACCTCTTCAAGGCTAACCCCCTTAAGAGAATTTAGCTTAACCTGCTTCAGCTTGAATTTGGACTTGAATTTGATTCTTTTGTTCTCCGGAGTGGTCAGTGCAATTGTTCTACTTGCACAATCTATTATTCCCTCGAATCGAGTCATCCAATCCATTCCTAAAATGACATCCAGACCTTGGGATTCTAGAATGATCAGATTTACCGGAAATCGGTGTGCCCCTATCTCTAACCACAATTGTCTACACCAGGTATGTACTAGCATTTCTCCTCCCGGTGAACTTACCCTAATAGGACTCCTCATAGTTTCAATGGGTATTGCATTTTTGTTCACAAAGGTTCTTGATATGAATGAATGAGATGCTCCGGTATCAAATAAGACCAATGCTGTAAAGGAGTTGAATAGAAGCGTACCAATCACGGCATCAGGTTCCTCGTATACTTCCTCCACGTTGACATGATTCACATGTCCCTTCTGGAATGGATTGGGCTTGGCGGCTTCCTCGGCCTTCCTTTCTGGGCACTCATTTGAGTAATGTCCCTTGTTCTTGCACTTGTAACAGGTCACCTGACTGATGTCTCTCTTGTGTTCATGATGATGCTGTCCATTGCCATTACTGTTCCCCTTGCCATGGTTGTGTCTGTTTCCATTCCCATGTCCATTTCCTCCTTTGTTTCCATTATTATGGTTATGGCCATGGTGGTTGTGGACATTCCCATGCTTGTGGAAGTTATGTCCTCCACTGTGCTCATGAAAGTGTGGCTTCTTCTGTATGGGTCCTGAATTGTACTTGCTGTTGTTGCCACTATACTTCCTCTTCCTGGTCTCCTCTTTCCTGATGTTGTCATCCAGTGTGATTGCTTGATCCAGAAGTGCTTGATAATTTGGTGCATACGCCATTGACAGAGGAATTTTCAGTTCACCACTGAGTCCCTTAAGGAATTTATCCTTCCTCTTAGCATCAGTATCAATGTCCTCTGGAGCATAGCGTGACAGAGCACAAAAATCATCCATGTATTCCTTCAGAGTCCTGTTACCTTGCCTCAAATTGCGGAACTCATCTTTCTTCAGGTTCATGATACCTGAGGAAATGTGAGTATTGCGGAATCCTTCCTTGAAAGTGTCCCATGTGAGTCCAGCTAACGAGTGAGTAATCTGGTAGGTCTCCCACCACTGTGTTGCTGGTCCTTCGAGTAGGTGAGCAGTGAATCTCACCATCTCATCATCATTGCACTCACAAGTGACTAGATCCTTGTGCACAGAACGTAGCCAGTCATCGGCTACAATTGGTTCAGTGGCTGTAGAGAACTTATTTGGTCTAAGCCTCAGAAATCTAGTAAGCCTGTCCACTAGGGGTGGTGGTGGTGGCGGTGGTGGAGGTGGTGGTGGTGGTGCATTCTGGTTCGCCAAAAATTGAGCCATCATGTTCATCAGTTGTGTCTGTGCTGCCATCAACTGCTGCATCTGGTCGTTGTTGTTGTCGGGGTCACGGCGAGGAGGCATCTGTGTTTGTAGCATAGATGAGCATAGATAGAAAGATCTAAAGAAATATTTCTACCCATACAAACAATTAACAACAAACAGCAATAAACAAACAAGCACATAGTAAAACAAAACCATATAATTGCAAATTCGAAAATAAGGTTTTTAAAACTTTTAGCTAACACGATATAGGTTCTAACACAAGCGTACTAGTACTGCCATACCACAATTTGATAGGTCAATACTTTAAAAACGATACGATACTAAAGATACTCGCATACTATGATACTAATACTGGTGGTCACTCTATCTATCACTTGAACAACTTCCGGCTGATGGTGACTCCAATGACCTTGCTTTTATGAGAGCGAGTGTTCCTTGCAGGGGTGTCATCCTTGTCCTCCACAATCATCAGCAACTCTCCTTCTGGTGTAACTATGGCGCGCTCCTCTGGGTCTTCTTCTTCTTCTACCATCTCTTCATCACTATCATCTTGGGGCGCCTCCTCTTCTTCATCTCCCACCTCTGGAGTCAGCATTGCGGAGTCCTCTTGAGTTGGTGAAGTGGATCCCTGCGCCAGTTGCTTCTCTAGTTCATTTATCTGCTTGAGAAGAACAGCATTCTGTTCCTCAAGAGCATTAATCTTTGTCTCCTGTAGATCCACCACGTTCTCCAGGTGCAGGTTGCGGTTGTCCAATCCTCTGTTCTCCACTTGAAGCTTCTGTCTGTTGTCACTGATCCACTCTAGGGCTTTCTCACAGCGATCTATGTTGGCGTTGGCCTCATAAATCTTGTCCCTTGCATGATCAAGATACCTCATAGCATCCCTCATCAAGACTTCCATACGCGCAGAGCTCACTTCCCTGTCAACCAAGTACCTATTCACTGAATGCAGTTTGCCCAAGCCCTCAATGTATTCCGCTGGAGTACCATCCATATAACGCTGTCCAAAGAATAGAAAAGGGCTATTCTCAGGAATAAACTTACGGTACTTCATGCGGATTCGTGCTATAGCTCCCTGCATGGATATCTCCACACTGTGCTCCCAGTCAGGGTAATCCTCCTCATAGACAAACTCTTCAGAATTTGGGTCACCAATACGACGAGGGATCGTGGTCTCGATTGTCCACTTCTCAATGTCTCCCTCCTTCCATATTAGCTTGCCTCTGAAAGTAGGACTATGGATGCCCACTGTGTGTGCCAAGTCCGCTAGCAGCGCACTGAAGTGCAGGGACGACTTAGGGGCAGCTATAACCTCCTTGATGATCCCAGGCATCTATGAGTTGAAGAGAAGAGGATTATTAGATCAAAAGAACATGATAAGAAAATTTACAAGATGAAAAATACTTAAAATAATAAAAGTAAAACTTTAATAATTTAAAATTTGAAAATAGCATATAGGGTAAACCAAATACTTCTAAACCAAACCTAGGGTTTTCGAGCCTACAGGCAACATTAGGCTCTGATACCATTCTGTAGCACCCTCACTTTGAAAAGCAAGAATACTTTGTGAAATTGCTAGGCCCTGGATCGAGTATGGCTAGCATTCACCAACAGGATGTAATATCATGCATAAATGTTAAACGTTATTACATCGCAAGTACAAATGATCCAAAAATAATGTAATTTATTACAACTTTGCATAGCCGAAGCTAGCTTAAAATAAATAAAGTTCCACAAATATTATTCAGAGTTCAAGCAGCATAATAAAGTAGCACTGAGCTCCATCATCTCCATGTGCCACTGGCGACCATGTTGGTTGTAAGCTCGAAATAAACCACGTCCTCACTCCTCATCTGAACAACCTGCAACATCAACGTTGCAGCCCAGGGAATTTGGGTCAATACCTTGTGACAGGCTGGCAAGTGTCATACTATGGTGGTTTATAAATGGCAAGACTATCTCTACATGCATATTTGGCTGGTGGAGTTCAAGGCTCTTACGCAAAGCAAATTTTATCCTACCATTGTAAAACATTTCTTTTAAAACCAACTATTATTGAGATAAACATGGCATGAAAACCAATATCTCTTCTACCCTTGTTCACCCATCAATTTTATTCTGAAATTGGAATGAGTGAGATTCTTCTGTCGACCACCTTGCTTAGTTGCTCAAATTGTCCATAACCGTGGACACGGCTAAGATCTTAGTTTTATTTACTCTCGAGAGTTTGTGGCACTTTCCCCACTAGACTCGATCAACCCATTCTATCCATAACCCTCATTTAGTGAAAAGGAAAGGAGAAGACCAAGACGAGACCTTTCAGAAGAGCTTTCCCATACACACGTCCGAACAATACCCACCTACATCCCCTACATCTGCTTGTTCGTCTGGTCAGGTCCACTCAACATACTTAATCAAGACAGAGGCCATATGACTAGTGGTTGCACTGGAAGTAGCTAGACATGGAGTGACATGAAATCTCTAATACTCTGGGTGGCAAACCACAAGTGCACATACTCAGGTTCACACCATAGAAATGGGCCTGAGTAGCCACTCAACTTTAAACAACCGGTAGAGCAAACCAAATCCACCCATGTGATTGATTAATTTAGTAGAATTTTTCTTAACTCCTCTACCACAAAACAATCATTTTTGCAGCAACAACTCTACTAAATTAAATAGGTCACTAGTCAACTAATCATGTGGCTAACCTATCAGGTTTGCATAGCATAATAACTTTAATAAAAACAGCCTATCATGCATGCTACTGGAAAATAGTCTATAGTGCAATATAAAAATAGTAATAGGTCATTCATGAATTGTGTATGCACTTGCCTTGGTAGTTGTTCAGGTTGCAACACTCACAGCACTCCTGGCACTCTTCACAATCTAAACAAGCAAATTGCAATAATTCAATACACAAGCAAAAAGGCAATACAATAAAATATGCATGCATGATTTGCTAACACACAAGTCAAGGTTAAACAATTAATAAAGTTATTACTTTCTGTTATTTACTATATGCATGATGCTCATGATACACATTTTTAGTGATTTAAATAATTTTAAAACAATTACTATGGTCAAAATACCACTATTTGAGTTTCTACAAAAACATTATCAATGCATGATGCAAAAGTGCAAACTAAAAATACTACTGGACAGAGGACACTAAAAGACACACTTTTGTAGAAGAAAATAAATTAAAACAACTTATAGATTTAAAGTTATGCCAAAATTACTCAAATCTCTCATTTGAATTTTGAATAATTTCAAATTGGTAAAACGGAAAACGAATAGTTCTAAAATAATCTACTGATCATAAGGTTTTCAAAAATATAAAGTTCATTAAATTTGGCCCAGCCATTAAAAAGATATGAAGGTTCAGGGTTTTCTGCAAAACTGCCAAATTAAATCAATTCGGACGAATTTACAGAAATGCTGGGCTGGCGTGGCGCTGACTAGGATGCTGACTGTGCGCTGACTGGGCGTGCCATGATTGGTTGGTACCGATTCGGGTTAGGGAAATAAAACGGGCCGTACGATTTAGATCTAACGGCTACGGTAAAAAGGATCTAGGGCCGGCCGGAGCTAGGGTTCCGGCGGACGGCGGCGCGCGGCAGCGACGCGTCGGCATCTCACGTTCCCGGCGTTCGGTGGCGTTCTAGGACGCGCGGATCTTACCTCGGTGATCAGCCTGACAAGGCGGTGTCGGTGGCGAGGTGGTGCGCTCCGGTGGCTCGTCCTTCTCCGGTGATTGCTCGTCGGAGATGGAAGTGGAGGCGGTCCGGGGCGGGCGTGCACGTACACGTCGATCTGGAGACGGGAAAAATAGGAGATGATGTCCAGGAGATGCGCAAGGGCGAGATGAAGCGAGAGGGAAGCAAGAGAGGGGCTGAGGTCGTCTGTAATCGACCGGAGCTTGAGCTCTTACCGGCGGTAAGCGGCGGCGCGGCGAGCTTGCGCACGGGCAGCCTGGCGGCGATGCAGCTAGGGTTTTTGGGGCGAAAAGAAGAGGGGTGGCCGGGGTTTATATGGACACGAAGTATTGGAACCAATCCCACGAATTTCGCTCGGATTTGATCGAGTTTGGTTCGGATACGGCGTCGGGCGAGATAGAGCAGGAGAGAAAGAAGGGGAGAGGGAGAGGGGCCGGTCGGGGTGCTGCTGGGCTGGTCCTGGGCCGGCTTGCTGGGCTGGCTCGGGTGGCTGCGCCCCTCTTTTTTTTGACAAATCTTTTCTCCTTTTTCTTCTCTGTTTTCAAAACTGAAAATAAAACCAGTCCAAAACTTTTTGGAAATTTTTTGTAAAAATACTTTTTAGAGAGCTTATTCAAAATACCATATTATGGCACTAGTCTGGCGATCAAATAAAATCAAAATATTTGAAAATTTGGCTAAGGTTGCTTAGCACCTTTAATGCCATAATTTGGATAAATAGAACAAAAGGAACAAACCACTAAGATTTAAATAAACTAAATGCAACAAACAAATGCATATGATGAATGAATGCATGCTATGCAATTTTTTGAAAATTGGGATGTTACACCTATAAGGGCTCATAGGAGAACAACGTAGTGTAATGAATTGAGGAAGACTTGGGAGGACAAGTAAGCCTAAGACGGAGTCATGCAGTTATATTATGTGGGTAGTAGTGTCGGGGACCTTTGAGTGTAATGCTATGGTGGGACTTTGTGTCTTAATAATTCTTGTGCAGTCATTTAATTGGCTACATGATCCATCATAAGGGGTTGTCGATTATTTATTTAGGTATGCCTAAGTTTGGCTCCGCCCCAAGAAGATTAAAACTTGCCAAGATATGCAACGTGTTGTTTAATAAATCTCTATGCCTAGTGATATCCATGCCGCCCTCGGGAACGCTTTCCACATATAAGTTACACACCATTTGAGCTTGTCCTCTTGCCACATAGAGGATTGGGCTTTCAACTGTTACTATTTACTTTCGACATTTTTATTATCTTTGCAATCATACAACTGAAAATCCCAAAACATTTGCATCTTTCATTGCTTTATTTATCATTCTTTCTAACCAATACCTTCAGCTCCTCGTGGGTTCGACAACATTTTCTAATTTAAAGGTACTACAATTGATCTCCTGTACTTGGGAGTCATCAGTGGGCCACCCCCTTTTGGGCCTCGGGCCTCCGCTTGTTTACTTCCTTCGCTCCAAAGTCTTCTTCCTTCCAAATATTGATGCTCGTAAATTTTCAGGTCATTTGGACGTCGTTTGGGTCCCTGAAACATCAAAACATAGAAAATAGGGTTTTCTGCCTGCGCAGGGTTAATTCTAGAAAAATAGGGGAACTTGTGAAATATTCCCAAAATCATCATAAAACAATGATATAACCCTTATATGATGCAAATATGATTGAAATATAAGTAAAATAATGCAAAGTTCATGTATGCATTTTACATGCATCAGGTGCCCAGTCCCAATTAATTACAACTTTAACCGCTTAATTCTCTTCACACTTTTGCCCTGATTTATCAGTAAGCAATGACAAACAGTGAAATACCTGCGTGTGTAAACCAAAGAGAAAGAGGGATGATCTGCCTTGCTGGTAGAAATAACGTCCTTCATGGGAGCCGCTCTTAAAACTCTGTTTGACAGGGAGAATACTGTTTTCATCTGCTACCATTCGTTGACAATTAACAAACACCTCTCAAAACTAGACACTCCTCCATGGTATTTGAATGATGGTAGGCACCCGAGGATTAGGTTAGCCATGGCTTGTGTTAGCAAAGGTTGGGAGGAGTGTCAAATATTTTATGCAATCTCTATATGTTTTTCAAAACTTAAAAGCTCTAGCACATGATTTAATCCCTGCTTCCCTCTGCGAAGGGCCTTTCTTTTACTTTTATGTTGAGTCAGTTTTCCTATTCGTTCTATCTTCCACAAGCAAACACTAGTGTCAACTTTGTTACAACATTTGTTATATGCTACATATTGGACTTATTATATTGCTTTGTGTTGAAAATATCCATGAGATAAACATGTTGAAAGTTGAAGCAAATGCTGAAACTTAAATCTTCCTTTGTGTTGATTGAATATCTTTTATTAGAATCTATTGCTTTATGAGTTAACTCTTATGCAAAACTCTTTGATGCTTGTCTTGAAAGTACTATTCATGAAAAAGTTTAAGTTGTGTGATTCATTGTTTACTCATTATCTATTTGGTAGCAAACTATAGACCATTGACTTGGATCATTTCATTCATTTACATGTGCCTTACAATACTATTTGATCAAGATTATGATGGAAGCATGTAACCTCAAAAATTATTTTGTTTTTATCGTTTACCTACTCGAGGACGAGCATGAACTAAGCTTGGGGATACTGGTACGTCTTAAACGTATCTATAATTTTTGATGTTCCATGCTGATATTATACCAATTGTTACATGTTTTGCATCTACTCTATGCCACTTTTATTCATTTTCGGGACTAACCTATTAACAAGATGCCGAAGTGCAGTTCCTGTTTTCTGTTGTTTTTATATTCCAGAAAAGCTAGTCAGGAAATATTCTCGGAATTGTACGAAAATTCAGGGAGACACCTATTTTATCAGAATACACATGAAGTCCAAAGGAGCAACGAAAATACTAGTATAACATAAAAAAAATAGACAATATGCTCACAATTAAAAGCCAGGCTAGTGCACGTCAAAAAAAAAGGCCAGCCTAGTGGGCGATACCGCGACAGGGCCGTGCGTGCTTTTGCCTGCACCTGGTTGTGCGTGCATAGATGGGCCTCTTTTTTTTCTCTACTCTGCCTTCTACCGAGAATTACTTTCAGTGTACACGTGTACCAACTTTGGGCCCCTAATTTTTTTGGGCCCCGGGCCGTCGCACCTCTCGCACTAGGCCAAAGACGGCCCTGGATACCGGGTAGTAGCACGGCATATTCATTAAGAAAAGATAAAACAATGAGTTTTGGCTCTGGAGTTCCCGTCTTTATTAAAAAACAAAATATATTTAGTATGATCAAATCAGTATAGATAACCACACATTAGATGAGAAAGATTTTGATGTGATTAGAGCATTTCTTTTACAGTGGCATTCTTGCCGAAATTACATGCTTTGCTTATCTTCTCAGTGATACAATAAAAAACACTCTAATCATAGTTGTTGTTTCCCTTTTGCAGATTAAACAACAAAGAGATATACTCGGCTAAAATGTTGTAGAATGATGACCGGAAGTCAATCAAGAGCATCTTTCTTTGTATCTCATACACTTCCCCACCAATTGATCTGTTTGGTAAATATTTTGTGCATACACTGCTCTACTATGTTATCCTCCAAAGAACTGACAAAATATATACGTTAATAGTTTTGAAAATCACATTTCATGGCGTGTGCTGATTCTGAAATCACATGAAGAATCCAGTACAGTATGCAATCATGAACTCATCGCTAATCATAATGATTAGTACTTTATTAACCATGTTTATTCTATGATTGCCATGCACTCTAAATATTTTCATATTAAAACATGTTGCTACTAAGTCCCGCCGCAACGCGCGGGGAATCATCTAGTTTCTATATAGATGGAATATGATACGTCTCAAACGTATCTATAATTTTTGATGTTCCATGCTGATATTATACCAATTGTTACATGTTTTGCATCTACTCTATGCCACTTTTATACATTTTCGGGACTAACCTATTAACAAGATGCCGAAATGCCAGTTCCTGTTTTCTGCTGTTTATATATTCCAGAAAAGCTAGTCAGGAAATATTATCGGAATTGGACGAAACTTCACGAAGGGATCTATTTTATCAGAACACACCAGGAAGTCCAAAGGAGCAATGAAGAGGAGCCAGGAGGGCCCCACACGCACCTAGGGCGTGGGTCCCCCCCTGGCGCACCCTAGGGTGGTATGGGCCCCTCGAGTCATCACCGGAGGGCTCTACATCACCATGCCTGCCTCCGGAGTGATGCGTGAGTAGTTCATCCTTGGACTACGGGTCCATAGCAGTAGCTAGATATTTGTCTCTCCACTTTGTGCCATCATGTTTAGATCTTGTGAGCTGCCCTACATGATCAAGATCATCTTATTGTAATGCTACATGTTGTGTTTGCTGGGATCCGATGAATATTGAATATTATGTCCAGTTGATTATCAATCTATCTTATATGTTATTTATGATCTAGCATTCTTTCCGTTACTAGTAGATGCTTTGGCCAAGTAGATGCTTGTAATTCTAAGAGAGAGTATTTATGCTAGATAGTGGGTTCATGCCTCCGGTAATCTAGGAGAGTGACAGCAACTTCTAAGATTGCGGATGTGATGTTGCCATTAGGGATAACCTAACAATGCTATGTACACGGTCATATGTATTTGTTTACGTTACGCACTTTACTTAATGCAATTATCCGTTACTTGCAACTTAATACCTACTGGGGAACTCGGATGACAACCTGGCGGTGGATTATTAGTCATAGACGCTGTTGGATAACTGTCGGGGAGATGAACCCCGGATACCCTAAAGACGCTCATTTCTTCAAACTCCTCAAGCCGGCCAGGTCACGCCGGCTGCATCACGCCGGTTGTATCACGCCGGCTACATTTGCCCAGCTGCACCTATCCGGATGCATCTGTCCGGCTGGACTGAAGCCGGATCAACCAACCGACAGTTCCGTACCAGTGGGCCAGCCTCACGTAACCGTCGCCTGTGAACAGTACTTCCTGTCAGACGTTTCCTGTACAACATCATGACAATTAGCTCCAGCCGGACCAGAGTGTAGCTGATGTCATAGGGATAACCATGTAATTTCCTTGTAACCCAAAACCCTCGCCCGTTGCCTATATAAGGCGGGCTAGAGCCCCCTGTGAGAAAGAGGAAGCACCAGAGAGAGATACGTAGAGAAAGGATCGTCGTCAACCTCTAGCCGGCTACCAGCGCTACACCTGAAACAGCTCCAGGAGCACATTGTAGCCCAAATTCTGTGATCTAGCAATAAGAAACCAGAAGAGCAGGACGTAGGGGTGTTACCTCCGCAAGAGGGCCCCGAACCTGGGTACATCGCGTGGGTTTGCGTTCTTGTTACCCAATCCCGAGCGAACACCATTGTTGCCTTGCCCCCACAATCTTTCCCATCTCTGATGGGTATGTCGTGCTATCCACCGCGACATTTGGCGCCCACCGTGGGGCTAGCGACGAGCGGAGTCATGTTCTGTGCGGGATCCCGTTCCGTTGATGGACATCGCGTCGTATCCGGCCTCGTGCTCTCCATCGGCTCCATCGGCTGCATCATCGACAACACCAAGAGCTTCGCCGACGTGGGCTTCACCAGCGGAGGCGTCATCGTCACCTTCGTCAACTTCCCCGTCTATGTCGCCGTTGCTGCGAAGGAGTACCCGGAGGAGGTTCTCACGTGTTTGGCTCCATCGGCCTTCGATGCCAACACGTGTGGCTGCGAGTCCTCCTTCGATTGCCTCGACTCCGGCAGCGCAGACTGCGACGACTCCAAGCTTTGCGTCTACGCCGAGGTGCACATGGTCGAGCATGCGGCCGCAGGGGGCGCCGTCGGCAAAACCGTCCATGAAGCTGGCGAGCCTTCGCGTTTCCAGCGCAATCTCGAGGCGGAGTTCGAGTTGCTGAGCACTCCCATCGCGCCGAGTGCGGACCCATCCAAGGCGGCGGCCGAGCTCGAGAAGATGCGCCAGCAAATGTACGACAAGGCACTCCACCTCGCCTCGACGCAACGCCGACTCAACGCCACGATGCGTGAGTACAACACCGTCCACGGCTTCGAGCCGGCAAGAGGCAACATGGGCAAGCTGAGCGAGATCAGGTGCAAAGGAGGGGACCTCGGCGGAGCCTTGAACCGTGCCGGACAGTTGCACAAGAACGCCGACATCCTCCAACCGGAATACAGCTGCCCGGCTCAAAACATGAACGCCGCGGAGGCGGCAGCTGCTGAACTTCCTGAGCTTCAAGGCGAACAGCTACGTCAACAAATGTGCCGGGTTCAAGAACTCATCGCCACGGCCAACCGGAAGCAACGCGAAACCGAGCCGGCCGGAAGCAAGGACTTGGCGCTCTACGCTCCACCGCCTGGCTACGATGCAGCCGGCAAGTCCAAGCAAGGCTACGAGGCGTCATCGACAAGCCGCGGCAGGGAAAAGGACAAGCAACCACGAGCTCATCACGAGAGGAGCGCAAGCTCACACCCTCGGGACCACGGCCGCTATCCGGCAGGCCGACACGATGACGGCCACTACAACGAGCCTCGAGCCGGACGAAGCGTCAAGGAGCGAGTCGGCCACAAGGTCACCATCGACCAGCGCCTGGGACCGCTGGGACCCGAAACCAGCAACGATGCTCGCGGGTGCATCGATGCGCTCAAGGCGTCAAGCATCATTGAAGAGGAGGACGTTGCTGCTCATAGCTGCTTCGGACCTCGCATCCGGACACAGCAATTTCCGAAGGAATTCACGCTCCCTAGGGACACGCCCAAGTAAAATGGCACCACCAAGCCGGAAGACTGGCTAGCCGACTATGTCACGGCGGTCAGCATCGTGGGTGGCAACAAGCGGGTGGCCGTACGCTACGTGCCGCTCATGCTCCAGGGATCGGCTCGAACCTGGCTGAACAACCTTCCGGCTGAAAGCGTCAACAGCTGGCTGGACTTCGAGGAAGTATTCAATCGCAACTTCACCGGCACCTACCTGCGTCCAGGCAACGCGCAGCTGCTTGCGATGTGCAAGCAGAAGGAGGACGAGTCGAACCGTGCCTATCTCACGCGACGGACCGGTCTGCGCAATTCCTGCGAGGGAATCCCGGAATTCCAAGCCGTTGGGTACTTCGTCCAGGGCTGCAAGGACCAAACTCTACTCAAACACAAGCTCTTGAGGAAAAACCCGAAGACCATGGCGCACCTCATGGCAATTGCCGACGAGTACGCCACTGCCGACGCGGGCATGACCAACCCGATCCGACTCGATGAAGCCGGAAGGATCATCACGGCAGAGCCGGCTGCACGCCGAAGTCGGACGGAAGCGCAAGAAGGAAGATCAACCCGGTGTGACCCCGACACGTCCAGCAAGCGCAAGTCTACTGACGACCGCGTCGAGTCCAAGGTCGTCGCCACCACAGAGGGAAGGCCGGCAAGCGGCTTCGACAACCGCCGCATGAGAACAAGCAGCGACATGCGCTGGACAAGGGCGAGGAACAACTACGAGTCTTTGCTCGATCGTCCGTGCCGGAACCACGGCGACCGGCCGGCTAACCACACTATGAGACAGTGCAACCTCGGCCGTCCAAGGCCACCAGCGTACGAACGGCGGGATCCACCTCCTCCTCCGGACGAAGCCGGACGAGATGATCAGAGGCACGACGACAGGCGGCGCGAGGACAGGAACCGCGATAACCGCCAACGCGAGGATCAAAGGATGGAACGTCTTCCACCTCCACCACCACGGGATCGCGACGAATACCAGAACCCGGACGCCGCCTACATCGTGTTCATCAGCGAGCGGGATGACAAGCGAAGCCGGCGAGAATGATTCAAGGAAGTGAACAATGTGGTTCCACCCGTCCCCCAGTACCTCAACTGGTCGGAAGAGGCGATCACGTGGGACCGCCGCGACCACCCGGAGCTGATGCCCAACTTAGGCTGCTACGCTCTAATTCTGGAGCCCATGCTCATCTCCCCCAAGCGTGCGTGCACCTTCTCTCGCATCCTCATCGACGGAGGCAGCAGCATCAACATACTCTACCGCGACACGCTAAAGAAGTTGGGCATCTCCGAGTCCATCCTGATGCCAAGCCGGACGGTCTTCCACGGCATCGTATCAGGGCGAGCCGGCTCATCCGGCTTGACTTCCTATTCAGCACCAAGGACAACCACCACCGCGAGACCATCTCCTTCGAGGTGGTCGACCACACCAGCGCCTACCACGCCATTCTTGGGCGGCCGGCGCTCGCTAAGTTCATGGCGGTACCTCATTACGCCTATCAAGATGAAGCTGCCAGGCCCACGCAGAATCATCACCATCTCCGGGGACTACAAGCGCTCCATCGCCTGTGCCATGGACAGCGCGAAGGTGGCCGAGACCATGGTCTGCAACGAGGAAATGCGACAATTCAAGCGCAAGGCCAGCGAAGAGAAGCTGGAGATACCAGAGTCGGCCAAGCCGGATAGCGACTCAAATTTCCAGGCGGCACGAGACACTAAGAAGATCTACTTCGACGATAGCGACAAGTCCAAGTTTGTCGTTGTGCGGGCAAACCTGGACCCCAAATAGGAAAGCGAGCTCGTCGAATTCCTCCGTGAGAATCGGGACATCTTCGCGTGGTCCCCCAAGGACATGCCTAGTGTACCGAGGGAATTCGCCGAGCACTATCTACACGTCCGGCCAGATGCGAAGCCGGTCAAACAATCCTTACGCCGTTTCGCAGAAGAAAGAAGGAAGATAATAGGAGAAGAGATAGCCAGGCTGCTTGCAGCCGGGTTTATCATGGAGGTGCAACACACGGAATGGCTAGCTAACCCAGTTCTAGTGCTCAAGAAAAACAAGAAGTGGAGGATGTGTATCGACTACACCCACCTCAACAAGGTCTGCCCCAAAGACCCCTTCGCCTTGCCGCGCATCGACCAAGTGATCGACTCCACGGCCGGCTGCGACCTTCTCTCCCTCCTCGACGCCTACTCTGGCTACCACCAAATACCACTGAACCCGGACGATCATCTCAAGACCGCCTTCATCACCCCGTACGGACCGTTCTGCTAAACCACCATGCCATTCGGCTTGAAGAATGCGGGGGCAACGTACCAGCGATGCATGCAAAAATGCCTGCACAATTAAATCAGTCGCAACGTCCACGCATACGTCGACGACATCGTCATCAAAACCAAGGAGAAGCACACCCTGCTCGCTGATCTCAAGGAGACATTCGACAACCTACGACGGTTCCAGATGAAGCTCAATCCGGAGAAATGCGTGTTCAGCGTGCCAGCCGGACAGCTGCTTGGCTTCCTCGTCTCGGCGCGCGGAATCGCAGCCAACCCGGAGAAGATCGCCGCCATCGAGAACATGCGACGACCAAGAGGCGTCAAGGACATCCAAAAGTTCACCGGCTGCCTGGCCTCCCTCAGCCGCTTCATCAGCCGGCTTGGAGAAAAAGCTCTCCCGCTGTATCACCTGTTGAAGAAAACGGACAAGTTTGCCTGGAGCGAGGCGGCCGACGCCGCCTTCATCGAGCTCAAGCGTGCACTCGTCACCACCCCCATTCTAGCGCCACCAACCCCGAAGGAACCCATGCTCCTGTACATCGCCGCCTCGAACCGAGTCGTCAGCGTCGTCTTGGTGGTGGAACGAGAAGAAGCCGGCAAACAGCAGCTGGTGCAGCGGCCTGTCTACTACCTCAGCGAGGTGCTCTCGCAATCGAAGCAAAATTATCCTCATTACCAGAAGCTCGCTTACGGTGTATACATGGCGGCCAAGAACTGAAGCACTACTTTCAAGAGCATCCGATCAAGGTGATAAGCGAAGCTCCGCTCGCCGAGATCATATGCAACAAAGACGCAACCGGCAGAATCGCGAAATGGGCGATCAACCTCGCGGCGCACGGAGTCGACTACGACAAAAGAACAACGATCAAATCACAAGTGCTCGCCGACTTCCTCGTCGACTGGACGGAGACGGAACACATTCGACCGCCTCCCGATTCAGGCCAACATTGGCTCATGCACTTCGACGGCTCCAAAAGATACTGGGGACTCGGAGCCGGAGTCGTCCTCACTTCTCCCAAGGGATGCCGGCTCGAATACGTGCTACAAATCCACTTCATGGCGTCCAACAACGTAGCTGAATATGAAGCTCTCGCGCACGGCCTCAAGCTCGCCAAGGCCATGAACATCAAGCGGATCCTTTGCTATGGAGATTCCGACTTGGTGGTCCAGCAAACCACCGGACATTGGGACGCCAAGGACCCCAACATGGCCGCCTACCGCTTCTATGTCCAGCAACTCGCGGGATGCTTCGACGGATGTGAATTCCACCACATCCACCGCTCCAACAATGAGGCGACTGACACATTGGCGAACATCGGCTCCCTCCGGCAAGAGATTCCACCCGGCGTCGCCCTCGAAAAGCTATACAAGCCATCCATCAAGCCATGTCCAGGCTCCGACTCCATCCGGATGCCCCAGGGCACGGAGCCAGACGGGCCGGCTGCTCTCAAGCCGGAAGCCGTCGAAGTCCTTGTCATTGAAGAAGCTCCGCCATGGACGCAACCCATCCTCGCCTACCTCACCAACGACGAACTCCCGGCGGACGAGCTCACCGCCAGGCAAATCAAACGTCGAGCAAGCGCCTACACCATCATCAACAATGAATTGTACAAGCGCAGCGTCTCAGGCATCTTCCAGCGCTGCGTAAGCCAAGAAGAAGGAATCAAAATCCTCAAAGAGATTCACCAAGGAGAATGCGGCCATCATGCGTCATCAAGGGCAATAGTGGCCAAAGCATTCCGGCATGGCTTCTACTGGCCGACTGCGCTGGAGGACGCAAACCAGCCGGTCCGACTCTGCAACGGCCGTCAATGATTCGCAACGCAGAAGCATACGCCGGCTGTGGCACTCAAGACAATCCACATCACCTGGCCATTTGCCGTCTGGGGGCTGGACATGGTTGGCCCGTTGAGGAAGACCAGCGGCGGCATGACACACCTGCTGGTAGCCGTCGACAAGTTCATGAAGTGGATCGAAGCCAAGCCGATCAAGAAGCTAGATGGTCCAACCGCTGTCAAGTTCTTCAAGAGCATCATCTATCGCTTCGGCTACCCCAACAGCATCATCACGGACAACGGCTCCAACTTCATCAAGGGTGAATTCGCCAGGTTCTGCGGCAGAACTGGCATCCGGCTTGACGTCACTTCCGTCGCGCATCCGCAGTCAAATGGGCAGGTCGAGCGGGCAAACGGACTCATCTTGGCCGGCATCAAACCCCGGTTGCTCGAGCCGCTTGAGCGAGCAGCCGGCGCATGGCTGGAAGAGTTGCCATCCGTCCTATGGAGCCTAAGGACAACCCCTAATCGCTCAACCGGCTTCACCCCATTCTTCCTCGTCCACGGAGCCGAAGCCGTCATGCCAACCGACATCGAGCACGACGCACCCCGTATCGTCCTGTTCACGGAGGCGGAAGCCAAACAAGCCTACAAAGACGGAATGGACCTGCTCGAGGAAGCACGCCAACTCGCCGAATCAAGATCGGCAATGTACCAGCAGCAGCTGTGCAACTACCACAGCCGGAGAGCCAGGCATGTACGCTTCCGTGAAGGAGATCTCGTGCTCCGGCTAATCCAAGACACCAAGAACCTGCACAAGTTGTCATCACCCTGGGAGGGACCTTTCATTGTGAGCAAAGCACTCATCAACGATGCCTACTACCTGATCGACGCTCGTGAGCACAAGGAAGACAAGATGGACAAGGAAGGTGATGAAACGGAAAGGCCATGGAATGCCGCACTCTTACGCCGGTTCTACACTTGAGCAAGTGCCATGTATGTATCACCTATGCTATCAATAAAGGAATGAAAATGATGAGCACATGAATCAATTTTTTGCAGCTTTTCGCTTTTCCCTTTTAATCTTCTGGCTGCTCCGGCAGCCGGCAAACTTCCCTCCCGCGGCCGTGTAGCGTGAATAAGCTCCAAACGGCTACCTCTTCGAATCCGGAATAGACGACAAGAGAATAAGCTGGAGGATGCTAAAAACGTGAAAACGCTTAAAGGAAAGTAGTGCCGGCTGATAAAAACATCGTTCTGCAAACTCGGCCAAGCCGGCAGTCGGCAACTTCTTCTCCCATTACGGACAATTAACTACACGACGCTAAACGGCTACCTCTTCGAATCCGGCAAGGCCGGCAAGAGAATAAGCTGGAGGCCGATTGTATGCGAAAGACGTAAGAATAGAATTCGTTGCCAGCTGAAAAAACCGGGGCCTTATAACCCAAAGCCTAATGTTATAGTAGTGTGTATGATCCCGCTGGACGGTGAAGTGCACGCGAACTACGGCAGGAATGGCTACAGGCGAGTGGATAACTAAGATGAACAAAATAAAAGCAACTTTTACAGCCGGTTAAACAAGCTAACTGCTCCATCACTTGCTTTATGTACAAAAATGCCGCTTGCCGGCTGCGGAGACCCGGAAACTGGATGCAAGGCACAGCAAGAATCCGAAGCCGGTCTCCAGCACACAGGTACACGAACAGAACAGATAACAGCATCCGGCTTCAAACAACAAGCCGGCAATACAGCAGTAATTCAAAAGCTTACAAGCAAGTGCGAAACGAGGCAAAATACATGAATCAAAAAGAGGAGATCCACAGGCGGACACCCTCGCATACAGATGAAACCGGACACTGGGTAACCTAAACCTAAGCCGGAGGAGGCGTCATATCGTCATCGCTCTCCTCCCACTCCTTGAGACAAAGAGAACCGTCGAAGACTTTGATGTAGAAGACTCCAGTCCGGCGCTTCAGCTGGAAGCGAACGATGAAGGGAGGCGCCAGACGATAAAATCTGGCGAAGGCCTTCCAGCCGCTGTAGAACTTCGCCCGCCTGTGGACCTCTCCACCTTCATGGCTGATGATGACCCGAGCAAAGACCTCCCAAGGCCCCTGGCGAGCACCAAGTCGATGAAGAAGAAACCGAAAGGGACCTTCACCCTCCAGCGCCTCAGCAATAGCTTGGGGAAGCCACTGAATGCGCTTGACGGGCTCGTACAGAGTCAGCACGAACTCTGAAATGGGAAACTCATCCCAGAAACCACCAACCGGCGAGTCAGATCGAGCAGGAGAAGGACTCCTACCACCCTCACCAGATGCACCTACGGTATCACCGTCGATGCTTCGACAAAGGCCACGACCACGCCCACCGCCACCACGGCGGCCGCCACTGCCACGTCCACGATTCGGTGGGCGACCCCTCCCACGCTTCACCGGCGCACCCGAAGATTCTCCAACCTCCTTCTTCGGCGCCATGGCAGCAAAAGACGAAAAGAGGAAGAGAGGATGAAGCGAAGTAAGCACATCCGCAGAACTACTTATACAGGAACAGAAGAGAGCCCAACCGTCACCGATGCATCCCAAGGCGACACGTTGCCAACAACACGGAGGATACGAACCGCAAAAGATCCAAACAGGTCAGTTAGCCACAGAAAATCTAGGGTGGAGAAGCCGAGGAGGTAACCAGTACCAGCGTAATAGTCAGGCCAGAACAAACCCGACACGTGGCCTCTACAAGCGCCAAGCCGGCATGAATCCTGGGGGCTGCGCAGCCGCCAAGCCGGCTCCGCGCACCCGGACATACAAATACATCACCGCGAGTCACGGACTCGGAGGCTGCATGTCACCAAGACGGAAATAATTCTCGGGGGCTGCGCAGCCACCAAGCCGGCTTCGCGCACCCAAACGTATATCTACAACACCCCGAGTCACGGACTCGGGGGCTGCCACACCGTCAGCCGGCAGCGAATCCGTACCCGGGGGCTGCGCATCCGCCAAGCCGGCTTCGCGCACCCGGACGTATATGTACAGAACCCCGAGTCACGGACTCAGGGGCTGCCATGCCGTCAACCGGTAGCGAATCCGTTCCCGGGGGCTGCGCAGCCGCCAAGCCGGCTTCGCGCACCCGGACGTATATCTACAACACCCCGAGTCACGGACTCGGGGGCTGCCACGCCGTCAGCCGGCAGAGAATCCATTCCCGGTGGCTTCGCGCACCCGGATGATCATATACACCACCCCAATTCAGAGACTCGGGAGCTGCACGTCATCAAGACGACAAAAGAAAACACAAGACGAAGAAAAAACATAAAATTTCGACCCGGCTCGATACTCAAGCCGGCCCAAAATTCGGGGGCTAGATATGGTGAATATCATCACCAAGTCGAACACAAGTTCTGACACAAAGGCCCAACAATTTCAAAGATGATGTTCCTAAAAGTAGCAGTTAACAACGTGGAAACAGATCCACATTACAACGGGCAACAGTTTAAGCCAACTATCAATCCAAAGTAGCAAGTCCTACAAATACGCCCGGCATCCCGGGGAGAAGGCGAATTAATGAAGCGTAGCAGCAGCATCGCCGGCTTCAGCACCCTCAGTCGGTCGCGCAGTTGTGGATGGCTCAGCGGGCACAAGTTGCGTCAAGTCAACCGCTTTGGCTATCCGCCCTGAAGCCATGAGGATCTCCGGACGCAGGCTTGCAAGAGATGTTCCCGTGCGGAAGCCACCCGTCAGCATATCCATCTTCACATCCGAATACCAAGACTTCACCAAAGCCAACGCCATGTCGGTGCCTCCTCGAGCCGCCATCTCCACCTGTTAATCGATGCCAGCCGGCGCTCCGTCAAGCCGGATGGATAGGTCGTGGAGAGCATTTGGTACGGGAGCATCCGGCCACAGGTTCGCAAGGATGTCGCCGGCTGCTTCCTCCGGCATTTTGAATTCTCGGCCAAATTGGAGAAGACGAGAGGCAGCAGACGGCATAGCCCCAGCAGCGGCACCAGAGGATTCTGGCCGTGAATGCGCCGAGGCAACAACCTCTTGGACTTGCGCATCCACCTCAAGATAAAAGCCTGCGTTTCAAGCCGGTAAGATCGAGAAGAGGATTCCAAACAAGAGATGAAGAAGAAGAAGATATCACGTACCGAGGATAAGCTCGTTTACCCGCTCAACCTCTGAAATCAGACCGCCCACCAATGGCTCGTGCTCGAGCTCACGCTCCTTAGCCGCCCGAGCGGTCTGATCATGGGCGTTAACAGATTCCTTCAGCTGGCGCCTCAGGTCTTCCCCATTCTTCCGAAGGGTCTCGACTTCACCCAGCCTCTACTTCTCAGCTTCATGCAGCCTCTTTACTTCTTCCGCCAGCCGGACAGCCTCCAGATGGCGCTCCTCCGCCACCTTCTCTGCCACTTGGAGATCGGCCACGACCAGTGCATGGGTAGCGTCCTTCCTCTTCAGCTGGCCGTTATGCGCAGTGAGAGAAATCGAAGCCGCCAGCTGCTTCTCCAAGCTGACACGGGAGGTGGAGTTGCCTGGCGTAGCCGGATTGTCATTAAATCAAGCCATCCAAGAAGAATACAAGGCACCAAGGCAGAAAGGTACGGCTGAGAAGAGAAACCAAACCTTTGGCGGCATTGAGCTCCCGCTTGAGCATCGCGATCTCCTTGGCCGCATCGGAGAGAGCATATTCCACCGAGGAGTGGAGCAGCGAGACATCGACCAGCTGCTCCTTCGCTCTTCTCTCCACCAACGCGGCGAGGGGGAAGTGCCCTGATGCATCCAGCCGGGCCGGCACCGGTCCAGAGTACGGGGGGGGGGGGGGTGCTCACCAAGGACGACTGGCGCGGCCCGAGGAGTGAAGCCATCACCACCGCCATCGCCATGTCCTTGGCCGTCTCGGCCACGGACGAGGAAGGAAGGAGGAAGGCATCACCTCCGGTCTCCGCACGCGGCCGGGGAGTCGCCTTAAAGGCATCGACCATCACTTCGTCACCACCACCGGCAGCTGAAGGACCAAGATCCACCACGAGGGGAGCTGCATCCGGCGTCACTCGGCCGCCTAACATCACGTCCGTCTCCACCCTCGTGGCCTCTGGAGGCGGACCAGCCGCCTGCGCTTCGGAAGCTTCATGTGTGGACTCTGAAGCGGGCTTGACCACCACGCCGGGTGCTGCTCCACCAATCGTAAGCGGCTCCCTGCACAACGACGAAAATGTCACGACAAGAAACATGGACTACGAAGATTCCCGCCTCAACGCGAGGATTTACCCATCGTGAGTGCCCAATTCCTCCGGCTTTCTCCTCCTCGAGCACTTCGACGGCGGAGCCGGCGCGTCGTCAGACGGACGTTTCATGCCGTGGGGTCGTCAGCTAGCCGTCTCGATGAGGCCGGCGCAACCTCATCCCCAACTCCGGCTTTCGCGGTCTTGCTGACGTTCGCGTCCGCCTTTGCCTCAGCTTCCCTAGAGGCCACCAGCTGCTCCACAGTCAAACCGACGTTGAAAGCGTCCTTGGCCAAATCCGCCTACGCCATACATGCATAAAACTCCCTTTCCAAATCATCCGGACTCAAGTCATAAATGAATTCACCCCCAGGAGCGCGACCAGTCACCTCGGTGCTAGCTCCGCCAGCAGAGGCATCCAGCTTCTCCGACATCCCCGCGGCAACTTTGGCCCTGATGTCGGCCTCAATTGCGTCCACCTGCGCCTCCACAGCGAGTTTCCCAGCAGGCGTCAAGCCGGCTGTGGTCGGCCGGCTGGGCGCCGAAGATAGCTTCTTCACGGGCAGCACGCCTCGCTTCATGAAGGATAAGAGACAGAATAAAGATAAAAAATTAAAGAAACAAGAGGAAAAGGAGAGAGAGGGATTCGAACCCTCGATAGTTCCTAGAACTATACCGATTTTCAAGATCGGAGCTATCAACCACTCAGCCATCTCTCCACAGCCTAATCCCTATTTTATTTGTACAAGTAGAACATAGCCATATAAAAAGATCTACTAACCCCTAGAAAGATCTCAGATGCAAGTCCCTTTTATGCTTGCGGATGACCTTGCCTGCATCTGAATCAGCAGCCGCCTTCGACTGCCTCTCCTTCGCAATCTGGAGGGAAGGCATCGCCTGAGCCTTCTGGACCTTCGCCTCCAGCACCTTTGTTCTACGGCTGGACACGGGCGGCTTGGAGGCTGCCACGGAAGAGGAACCCTCAGAGTCCGGATCGGAGCTACTGGAGAGATCAACAACCACGTGCACGCCGCCTCCGCCGGCTTGCTCGGTGACATCGAGCGCGGGAGACTTACCACGGGAAGACGAAGCTGGAGGTGCATCGCCGCGCTCGAAGTCCGAGTCCTTGTAGGCGGCCCGGTCGGAATCGGAGGCGGCCGAGGCGGGGCTCGTCGCGGCATGACCGCCATCGCCATCACCAACGACATCAGCATCGACGTCAGCACCAGACGACTCCGTGGTGTCGCCATGCCCATCCGTCCACTTCCCCACGTCGAACGCAACGGGGGAGCCAACGTCCGTCTCGCCTTTCGAGACGGTCTCTTCATCTTCCGCCGGCGCTTGCTTGACGGAGGCGGCTTCCTCGTCAGGGACCATCTGCTCCTCAGGGAGAGGACCCGTCTGGTCCTCCCCGAAGAGAACGTCAAGGTCTTCGGCCTTCTGATGCTCGCCAATCTACAAGGATGCGCTAACCGGATCAATTCTCCAGCCGACCAGAAGAAACTCGAGATAAAAAACGACAAAAGAAGCCAACCTCGGGAGCGCGCACCGCACAGGAGAACGGCTCGACTCCGAACCGCCTCCGCTTGACCCCATCGGTAATCACGACGGCGGCCCAACGGCGCAACTCGGCTATCTCCAGGGCCTCCGTGCTAACCCGGGTGGGATCCCGAACACCCGAATAGAAACGCATCTTGTGCTCCCGAGTCTGCAGCGGGAACACCCGTCGGGACAGCCAGGCCAGGTTCAGGTCCCTAGAGGTCAAACCGGCTGCAATCAGATCCCGCAGCCGAGCCGTCACGGCCGCTTCCAGAGCTTCATCAATAGGGGTCCTCCTGTTCCAGGACTTGTCGGCAGGCTGCACGTTCACGAAGTCGGGAAGCCCAATCCGGTCCGACGCCGTGAGATTCCGGACATAGAAGTAGCTGCTCTGCCACTTCTTGATGGAATCCGGCAAATGAACCTTGAGGAAGAGGACGCTCTTCGTGTATATGGAAACGCTTCCGCACTCACGCAGCCTCTTGCCGCTAGTCTGAGCTCGGAGGAAGAAGAAAATCCCAAATAACTCCATACAGGGCCAAACGCCCAGGTACGCCTCGCATAGGGTGATGAAGCAGGAGAGCAGCGTAATGCTGTTAGCTCCCAGGTGATGAAGCTGCAAGCCGTAGAAGGTCAGGAACTCCCGAGAGGAAGGGGCTCGCCGACAACGCCAACCCTCTCGCCAGATGCGAGGAGAACACCACGGACTCGTTCGCCGCCGGAGCCGGCGAAATTTCGTCAGCGTCAGGGACGCGGGTCCCGACCTCCTCCTTCAGGCCGATGAACCCCCCACTGCGGAGCCTCCTGAGCTCCGCGCCATTGACACTGGAGCCCATCCAGGCGCCTGAGCTCGCCATTGATGTTCGATTCCCCGTCAGAGAAGAGGCGGCGCCGGCGAGGACGAAAGCACCGGAAGAATGCGAAGAAGGATGATGCGCTCAAGGAGAAGACGAAGGTTAAGGTGAGAGTTGGAGAATGGGGAACGGTAGCCCGAACCGTTCCCCCCTTCTTCCTCTATTAAAGCGAGGCGCTGCGGAGAAATCGCGTTCCCGCACGCCGTGTGGCACGCGGTTACGGCCTAACTGTCCACAAAAGATCCCATCGGTGAACAGCTGCCATAAAGGATCCCACGACGAAGCCGAGGTGTTCCGCCTCGAATCCCGGGAAGACCCTCCAGCCGGACAGAACGTGCGAATGTGACTGACGTAAGCCACGATCCGAGCCCTCAAGCCATCCAAACGACACCACCAAGATCTTCGGTTCCGGCTGCACGCAGCCGGACAAGCCGTCTTCAAGATCCCCAAAGCGAGCCGGCTACTCGCAAGCCGGGCCCTTCAACCTCAACAACACACAACAAAAATCGGGGAAGCTCGCGAAGCCTTCCCAGCAAGCAGACAAGGCTCCATGAGCTCGGGGGCTAGTGTCGGGGAGATGAACCCCGGATACCCTAAAGACGCTCATTTCTTCAAACTCCTCAAGCCGGCCAGGTCACGCCGGCTGCATCACGCCGGTTGTATCACGCCAGCTGCATTTGCCCGACTGCACCTATCCGGATGCATCCGTCCGATTGGACTAAAGCCGGATCAACCAACCGATAGTTCCGTACCAGTGGGCCAGCCTCGCGTAACCGTCGCGTGTGAACAGTACTTCCTGTCGGGCGTTTCCTGTACAACATCATGACAATTAGCTCCAGCCGGACCAGAGTGTAGCTGATGTCAAAGGGATAACCATGTAATTTCCTTGTAACCCAAAACCCTCGCCCATTGCCTATATAAGGCGGGCTAGAGCCCCCTGCGAGAAAGAGGAAGCACCAGAGAGAGATACGTAGAGGAAGGATCGTCGTCAACCTCTAGCCGACTAGGACCTCTAGCCGGCTACCACCTGAAACAGCTCCAGGAGCACATTGTAGCCCGAATTCTGTGATCTAGCAATAAGAAACCAGAAGAGCAGGACGTAGGGGTGTTACCTCCGCAAGAGGGCCCCGAACCTGGGTACATCGCGTGTGTTTGCGTACTTGTTACCCAATCCCGAGCGAACACCATCATTGCATTGCCCCACAATCTTTCCCATCTCTAATGGGTATGCAGTGCTATCCACCACGACAATAACGGTCTATGTATTTTGTCGTAATGCCCAATTAAATATCATAGTAATCATCATGTCATATATATGCATTGTCATGCGCTCAATATTTGTCAATTGCCCAGCTGTAATTTGTTCACCCAGCATGTTAGTTATCTTTTATGGAGAGACACCTCTAGTGAACTGTGGACCCTAGTCCATTCTTTTACATTGATTAAACAACCACAAACTGCAAACATTGTTCCTTTTCATTATCTGCAATTTATTACTGTTTTCCACACTATACGTTTAATCCTTTGTTTTCAGCAAGCCGGTGAGATTGACAACCTCACTGTTTCGTTGGGGCAAAGTAGTTTGATTGTGTTGTGTGCAGATTCCACATCAGTGCCGGATTCCCTGGTGTTGCGCCGCATCATATTTCGCCATTCACAACCTTCAGAAGTGCCGCTAATCCTACTGGTTCGATTAAACCTTGGTTTCATACTGAGGGAAAACTTGCTGCTGGGCTGCATCATACCTTCCTCTTGGGGTCTCCCAACGAATGTGTGTTTCACGCCATCAGAATACCACATACAAAAGTATGTAATTATATGTGAAACTATTATTTGATTATTATTTCTCAAAATTTAGGTTCCCATTTTATATTTGCCCCAGGCCACAAATTTCTAGAGATTGCCCGGAATAAACCCGCCTTGGCTACATCGACTTTCTCAGCATGGATCTTGTCAATCATAATACTTCAGCGCGGAAGCCGTTGCCCCGTTGAACATGACCCAGTTCTAGTGAACGCCAATTGTACCAAAACATAAGGATAGTAGCTGACCAACCATTTGAATTCGAAGTAGAGGTTCAATTCCTTGCAGTGCTTCAAGAAATGCCTTACCATTAGTGAACAGAGGGCGTAGCAAAGGTCAGTATTCCTTCGAATATGATCCTCCTGGTTTGGGTCGCGCCCGTCTTTCTTTTCCTTCCCAGCGTTAACCTTCTTTCCTTTCTTTCCTCAGCTCTATAGTTTTTCCTTCCCCAACTCAGCGTTAACCATCATCGATCAGACAAAGGCAGAGCTCCAACGCAACGGTAGATTCTGCGAATATTTCGATGCTACTATTTAAATGTTGCTGCAAAAACATGTGCGAGATGTTGCAATAATTTTGGGCATCTACTATAAATGTTGCAAATGTTTCATGTGTTACATGTGCGTGTGTTGGCTCTTTTCTTGGAGAATTGATGCAAGGATGTGTTGCGAGTAGGGAGAATNTTCTTTTGCAAAACAATTTTGGCAATTAATTTTAGAAAACGGAGACGACTGTCTCGGTAAAACGTTTCCGACAACTTAGCAAAATAAAATAGGGTTTAATAAAAATAATTTTTGCGGTCAAAAACATGCGATACGATGATGCTGATGTCATGATGATGCAAAAATAAAATAACAGGCAATTTCTAAATTGGGAAAAACCCCGGACGTTACATGTTCGTCCTCGGCTAGGGCCGCTTTGCATGTCGATGGTGGCTACCAAAGATGCAATCTCGCCGCATGCTTGTCCCGCTCACCTCGGACCCGCCGGAGGTCATCCCGAGCTGCCCGGCATTTCTCCTCGTCGCCAACGCCCCCGGCGCTGTCGGGACTATGCGAACCGGGGTCCCCGTCCCCGCTGTCGTCAGGTCTCCGACCGTGCCACGTCAACACAAGGATCGGATGGACGCCTCACGAGGGACTCCCCCCCTTCACAAGACCAAGACCGCGGGGTCTCCCCCCAGGGACGCTCGCGAGACACTCCCGCTGAAGAGCGCTGCATCCCCGCCTCGCGAGAGGCAAGATGACGCCAAAAGCCCGCTCCATAGCCGCGGCAGGCGGTCTGCCCATTTTGGTGATTAAAGGCATGGGTAGTGTGAAGACCAGGCGAAGGACAAGAGGACCATTCCTCTTTGGTGTTAAAGCGACCGCTGACGCCCCCGCTCCACAGAGCAACGTCAGCATGCTGTGTACCGTAGTTTGTCTTCTCCTGGCCACCTGTGGAAACCTTCCCGCTGTGCGGAATAGGACGGGCCAGTATAAAAAGGGGTAAAGAGAGAGGAGGAGGGACAACTAGGCTCCCACTCGAGAGCTTCCCGCTAGGGAGGTCAGATCTCGATCTATAGGAGACTAGCTCCAACACAAAGGGTTCGCATTCTGATAACTCCACAGCAATACAACCAGACAAGCAGGAGTAGGGTTTTACACCTTCACTGTGGCTAGAACCTGGGTAAACCGCGCGTGTGTTTTGCTCCGTGCGTTTTGCCTTGCAGAGATCTTGCCGAGAGGCTAGCTCACAACCCCAGTGGACGAACTTAGGTCCATCGGAACCAACTGAATCCGACAGGCGCGGTCCTCCGCCTCGAGATCCGCATCAACAACGAAGTATCAGCCTCTGGGGGGCCTTACGGTCACCCGGGGGTGACGGTGATGACTCCGGGAGGAGTTACCTGGAGACAGCGCCGAGGATGCCGGGTCCCGACCCGGGGCCGCTCGCTCCTGTCCGTGAAGGGGTGACGTCCGGGCCGCCATCGACGGCGACCCTTCAATTCCTCCCTCTGGGGATCTGGCCCTCGGATGGGTCCTGCTGGAAGACGCGAGCTTCCCCCCAACCGCCGTGGGCCTCTCCGCGGCCTCTCCCTCCTCTTCATCTTCATCCACTCGGGCGCGCTTTCGGGGGCTTCCGGACCCGGAGGATCTGCAAACGCCAATGACGGTTAGGGTTGTCGCTGTCCCTAGCAAGCACGGAAGGATCAGGGTGGGATTTTAGGCTTACCTCTAGGCCCATTTGGCGTCGGAGAAGCCCCACCGCTTCCCCACCAAGTCTCTGAAGAGATCCGCACCGACATGCTCTCGTCGTGTCCATCGTCTGCAAGAATCGGGGGTGGGAGGGCCTCGGACTCTCCGTCTGAGTCCTGCCCCACCGGCGAGTTCGGAGGTGCTGGCTGCTCGGGGGGCAGCTCTACCCCAGCGCCTCTGTAACAGCCCAGATTTGATACCCTGAAATATGGGCCAAATTTTCACTTTTTGTTTTGCATTGCATCATGGCATACATATTTAAATTGCTAAATTAAATATTGAAACCAATGGAAAACATTAAAAGGGAACAGACACTTCCTAAAAATCCAACCCAAATGCAATTGCTCAAATTGGCAAAACAAAATATTCTTGAGCTTACATATTTTTCCAGGAAGTTCCAAGAATGCATTTCATAAAGATTTGGCAAAGTCAAAATTTACCAAACAATTAAATAAATTGGGACATCAAATTTGAGTTAAACCAATTCCTATTGTGAATCCAAGTTAAGCCTTTTCAAAAATTCAAACTAAAATCATAGGGAGTTTCATAACTATATGAGGAGCCTCCATGATTAATTTCACTATTTTTGGAAATGCCTAAGTGCTCCAAATATTTATATTTGGAAATTGTCAAAAATGACTATAACTAAACCCTATGAACAAATGCTGTCCAAAACATTTTAAATTGCAACACCAAATTTTGTGGAGGTTCTAAAAGTTAAATTGAGCCTATATGATTTTTGCACATTTTATAAAAGTGTCCTGGTGCCTCAATTAAATTGCTAAAGCCTGCCTCAGGACCTTTTTACAAATTGATTAAAGGTTGCCAGGGGGATTTTTGCAAATCGTCATCGTCTTGTTCCTGTCGCCACAGTGGCGCCCTGTGCGCCATGCCGCCGTGGCCGTGCGGCCTTGCACCCTGCCGGCCCCCCCCCCCCCCCTGGTGTACAAAGAGGCCACCGAGCCGCCCTGCTCTCTCTCCTCCTCGTCCCTCCCCTTTTTCCGGATCGAACCCTAACCCTAGCCCGTACCCGCCATGGACGCCGACGACTCCGGCCGCCTGAGCCCACGCGGACGCCGCCGTGAGCTCCGCCTCGAGCCTCTTCCTCCCCGCCAAGTGAATCGAGCCGGGAGTCCCGCTGTCGGTCGCCGCCGCGTCTTCTCCGACTCGGGTCGCCGCCGTCGATCACCATTGCGCCGCCGCCAGGCCTCCCCGTGCCTCGCCGTCCTCACCATCGCGTCTGGGGTGAGCCGCTCGTCCTCCTAGACCCTTCCTCCCTCTTCCTCGCGCTCTGGATCGTCCGTGCGCCGTAGGCCGAGCTGCGCCGCCGCGGCCATGGTCACCGGCGCAACTCCGGCGACCATTTGGTCCGTTACGCCGCCCCCTCCGACTCACCTCCGTCCCCTCTAGCTGTTAGGCGAGGTCCCCGCGTCCAACTTCGCACAGAATCCACGAATTGATGCTCAACCAAGCCGCTGTCCCTCCTGCTGACGTCAGCTGACGTCAGCTGTTCTTCAGATTTTCTTTTAGAAAATTAACAGAAAATATTGCAAAACTTTGGAAATCCATAACTTTTGAACCACAAGTCCAAAAATTGCAAATAATATGTCAAACTGCTCAGCAATAAAATGTCTATCTGCTAGTGCCTTTGGTTAATTTAATTGGACAAATTAATTTGCCTTTAATTAATAAAAACAGAAATGTTGAAATTGGAAAATCCATAACTTGAGTTTTAATCATCCAAAAATTATGTTTAAGCCCTCAAAATGTTCAGTGAATAATTATCTACAAGTTTATGTAATTGGAGACAATTTTAGATTTGATATTGGTGTTGTTTATTAAAATTAAATAAAATGGCAGATTATAAATGGAATTTATAAAATCCATAACTTAATGAATATTGCTCCAAAAATTATAAATAATATCTATAAATGTTCAGGAAAACAACATCTCCATGTTAGTTCCATTTTCCATGCAATAATGAACATTTAAATTGCTGTTTAATTGAAATCACTAAAATGGCAGATTTAAATCAATTATTTAAATTATCATAACTTGATAAATATTAATCCAAAAATTGCAAATGATATACCAAAATGATCAGTGGATTAATACCTATCAAATACTGCCATTTTCATGCATATTTACCTCATAATTCAGTACTGGACATTTTGGATAATTACCTAATTCACTAAGTTAAATATGGAGTTTAAACCCGTTAATTGCAATATTTATTTTAAGGGTTCCATTTAACTTGTGGGACATGCCCAAATACTATTAATTGCATAATATGATCATCTCATCATGATTGTGCATTGCACCTTGTCTTCTTGATATTTATTTCGTCCTTTGTTATTGTTTGTGTTCCGTTAGATTCAAGAGTCGAGGTTCCACCACAATACCTCGACAACCAGCACGACCATCATTATCAACAAGGCAAGAGCTAACCTAACCTTCTTGGCATATCTCATCCTATTAGTACAAGTATTTTATCCACCATAATATTGCATTCGATTCTAGCAACAACTTTGTTCAGTGGATAGAATTCCTATAACTTGCATGTTCCCTGAACCATTACTATGTTTCCCTACCTATGAACCATAGCTTGATATGTTGGCCTGAGATAAATAATATCTGATGTATGTTATGCTTAGATATGCTTAGCCATGCTTCGTCGAATGCTTAAGTTGTCCGTTGATTATATTCCATAATTGTGAAGTGGATGAAATGTTCGGACAGAGGTGGATACTTGTGTTACTACTAAATTGCTAAAAGGCTTGGATGAGTTGCCAACAAGGTTGTTGGTGTTTTTCCTCATTCTTGCCGCCTAGGCTGAGAGTGCTTTTAGCTAGAACCAAGAAACCGAGCGTGCTTCCAACGGTGGGGGCATATGGAACCCCCTTTAACCGAATAATTAGTGCGGGCGTATCCAAGGGTCCTCTAGTTTGCGCTTTCCATTTGCGTGTGAGTTGGATGGATGAAAAGATGATGATGATGATGATGGTGTTAGGAGTGGCGATGGGGCAGGGGCTGAAATAGGCTGGGTAAACTTGTCCTGTCGTCACGATGACCCTTGGATAGTCTCATACTTTGTAAAGGTTTAACCGCGCCCGCCCTGCCGGCTTTCCCCGGAAGAGAGCTAAATGATCAGGCAAGGGGTCGGACGGTACCAGTGGTAAAACAGTACACCCCTGCAGGGCTTAATCTTTTCGAAAAGCCGTGTCCACGGTTATGGACAAAATCTTGGGAAAGGCGGATTAGCTCATAGAAAACCTGAACCTGATCTCAATTAAAATCTGGCAGCTAAAGGTTGCAACTCAACGTGTGATAAAAGGTTCATTTCCTCGAGGGAGATTCGAGGGAGTGCCTTGGTGGAGTTAAATGGTGATTCTGATGACAGTAGGTCCCGTGGGACCGAAGAAGGAAAGTTTACTATCTTATCCCCTTACGAAAATCTCTGAGTAGTCGATGCCATGAGTCTTAGTCTTCGGAAGGATGAAAAACTAGCTTTATGCAAAAACAACCATATATAGCTTTGAAGCCTCCGTCAGCATCGGGCCTATATCGCCCTACTAATTCTTGCGAGTACGTCGTACTCAGCCTTGCTTTGTTGATTATTACTTGTTTCAGAGGAGGACGTCACCGAACAAGAAGGTGGGTTCTACGTTGACATCGACGAGTAGTCTGGGGTTCCCAGGTGGCAGCTTGGGACATCGGAACAAGCTGGCATGGGTTATGTTATGTTAAGGCCTCTTAGGCCAGAATTTGGATCTTGTTGTTTAGACGACTATATTTGCTTCCGCTTGTGTAATGATATGTCTGTGAACTCTGATGTGTCATTTGTATCTTACTCAATTATATGAGTTGCTCTATGATTGTTTTGTGTCGTAGAGTATGTGATGTGCCAGTTGTTCCACAAGTCTTGATCTCTTAATTATACGTGAAAGCGATGTCTGAGCTTATGGCATGATCGAGGTGTTGTGTGCCGATGATCCATTCCGAGCACGCCTGCCAATGTGTTTTGGCCTGGGATTGGTAAACCCAGTAACCCTCGATTGTGTAGCATGACCGGTTACACAACGTTTCACTGTATAGTTCTGGGGTCGGGGCGCTACAAATTGGTATCAGAGCAGGACTGCCTGTAGGAAACCCGTTCTACTGGTCGATGTCGAGTCTAGTGCGTGAAAATTATTTATAACCTAAAAATGAGTTGTGAAAACCCTCTTAGGTTTCTTTTTACTCCTTACCCAACTCGCTCTAACTCTGAGTCATCTTACCTCTATTTGATTTTGAAGTTGGGTCAAAGCTTAGGTTCACGGGGTTGGTTCCTACCTTTAGTTTATTGGTTAGGTTGTTTTCGTTTCCAGAAACCGAAGTAAACTCCGTTGTTCTCACCCAATGAAGAAAAGGTGTAAGACATCCAAAGCCTTTGAAACGTTTCGCACCTAATCGGGTATTCCTCTCTTTGAGCTATGTCCGATGGTCTTGAACCGAAGGTCCTGGATTGTACTGGAATTTTGGTGTATTGATTCATGAGGGTTGTCGCCCATATGAGCATTATGCTATTTGTGAGTCCCAGTACATGAAGCTGATCTTTAACCCAAGATCTTTCCCGTTGAATCCTGATGTTAATTGTCAAACCCTACGTTAGGTTGGCCATGTTTGAAGTTAATCTTCAATTTGGTGGTTGTAGTCGTAATTGAAATGCGGCAACAAACCTCTTCTCTGTCACGAGCTATAGCTGGATATTCTGTCATGAAATCATCTGGATCACGACAAGACTGCTCTTCGCGAGTTTTCTATCAGTGTTTGTGATTTCCCTCCAATAAGACTTGTTAGTGAAACCCTTTCAGCACGAGTTGTCGGAAGAGTGCTAACAAGCCTTCTGCAATATCTTGGAATTGTGGTCAGCCGTTCCTTACTCTAGATCTATCGCCCGACCTCTATCTGTCTGTTGACAGTCAAGTTTTATCGTGCATTGGGTGTGTTCCGATGCATGTTACCCTTGTGGTCTGTCAAGACATTCCACGTCGGGATGTTAGGAGAAACAAACTCCGGTACCTTGTCCATTTCCCGGACCAGGTCATAGTATTGTAATCCGTAGAATAAGATGCCTGTCTAGCTGTTGTTCTGTTCAACCTTAGAGTGTCCCCCTCTTTTATATCAAGATGGTCGTGCTTAGTTTCATGACGTACTTGATGAAGTGATGCTCTTACCCTTCCTTATCCATCTACCTCCGAGCTACTCGGGCTCGAGATTGTTGAGGATGCATACTGGGGTGGTAATCGGATATTCTTAGCAAATGATATTGTTTTGAAATCCAAGGACTTTGATGGCGCTCTTAGCATGATTGGTAATCTGATCATCAAGCCGAGTTGTCTGTGCTGCCAAGTCCTTTGTTCATGTGCCCACCTTCGGTCAATGAGTTAGACTCTTCTCAAAACTCTAAAGATCACAGCGTTCGCTTGGAAAAGCAAATCTTCCTCTCGCAAACTAGCTAGTGTTCTGGAGCTTGACGCCGTAGTCACTTCTTGAGATCCTTACCTCTCGTTAGCTGTTGAAACTCCCCCTCGGACATGTCAAGTCTGAAATATCCGCACGCCTAACCGAATCTGAATCTCAAGCAGAAATGATGGTTGGTGTTTCTTAAGAGTATGACATAGGCCTTGTGTAAATCCAGCAAGTTTGAGGTTGTGGTTGCCCTACTTAACTGGAAGGCCTATTGTGATATCCTCTTGCCTTTCGTAAAATCAAACCACTCTCCATGAGGATTTTGTGCTACTTGTTCTAGAAGTTGCCCTTATGGTCTCTTTGCAATCTTAAAGGTCCGACCTTCACTTGATGACCTATTGAAGGCTTTTCCAAAGCCTGATAGTGGTATCTAGAACATCAAGGAGAACATTAACGTGGTGTTGCTAAAAATGTCTCTCGGTAGTTTCTCCTATCCTCTGCTCGACCTTTGTTTGGTCAAGTTGTTCCTAGTTTTCCCCAATGGCTTATGGTCTTGTCCAAAGTTCATATTTCCAACCCTTGGAGAAAGCTTGTCTATCACCTTGAGCTATCTTCTGTTTCTCGTCGGCACGTCATGCTTGTTACCTTACTCTCTGCAACAAGGAAGATCATCGTGGGATCGAGAAGATCGTTGAAGTTAAGGGTTGCCATGTCTCCCTCATCCTTCTTCCTACTCTAGGAATCTCGGGGCGAGATTCTTGTAAGGGGGGTAGATTTGTAACAGCCCAGATTTGATACCCTGAAATATGGGCCAAATTTTCACTTTTTGTTTTGCATTGCATCATGGCATACATATTTAAATTGCTAAATTAAATATTGAAACCAATGGAAAACATTAAAAGGGAACACACACTTCCTAAAAATCCAACCCAAATGCAATTGCTCAAATTGGCAAAACAAAATATTCTTGAGCTTACATATTTTTCCAGGAAGTTCCAAGAATGCATTTCATAAAGATTTGGCAAAGTCAAATTTTACCAAACAATAAAATAAATTGGGACATCAAATTTGAGTTAAACCAATTCCTATTGTGAATCCAAGTTAAGCCTTTTCAAAAATTCAAACTAAAATCATAGGGAGTTTCATAACTATATGAGGAGCCTCCATGATTAATTTCACTATTTTTGGAAATGCCTAAGTGCTCCAAATATTTATATTGGAAATTGTCAAAAATGACTATAACTAAACCCTATGAACAAATGCTGTCCAAAACATTTTAAATTGCAACACCAAATTTTGTGGAGGTTCTAAAAGTTAAATTGAGCCTATATGAATTTTTGCACATTTTATAAAAGTGTCCTGGTGCCTCAATTAAATTGCTAAAGCCTGCCTCAGGACCTTTTTACAAATTGATTAAAGGTTGCCAGGGGTTTTTTTGCAAATCGTCATCGTCTTGTTCCTGTCGCCACAGTGGCGCCCTGTGCGCCATGCCGCCGTGGCCGTGCGGCCTTGCACCCTGCCGGCCCCCCCCACCTCTCCCCCTGGTGTACAAAGAGGCCACCGAGCCGCCCTGCTCTCTCTCCTCCTCGTCCCTCCCCTTTTTCCGGATCGAACCCTAACCCTAGCCCGTACCCGCCATGGACGCCGAAGGCCTGCCGCTCCAATCGCCGACGATGCCGGCCGCCTGAGCCCACGCCGACGCCGCCGTGAGCTCCGCCTCGAGCTCCTCTTCCTTCCCGCCAAGTGAATCGAGCCGGGAGTCCCGCTGTCGCCATCGCCGCCGCGTCTTCTCCGACTCGGGTCACCGCCGTCGATCACCATTGCGCCGCCGCCAGGCCTCCCCGTGCCTCGCCGTCCTCACCATCGCGTCTGGGGTGAGCCGCTCGTCCTCCTAGACCCTTCCTCCCTCTTCCTCGCGCTCTGGATCGTCCGTGCGCCGTAGGCCGAGCTGCGCCGCCGCGGCCATGGTCGCCGGCGCAACTCCGGTGACCATTTGGTCCGTTACGCCGCCCCCTCCGACTCACCTCCGTCCCCTCTAGCTGTTAGGCGAGGTCCCCGCGTCCAACTTCGCACGGAATCCACGAATTGATGCTCAACCAAGCCGCTGTCCCTCCTGCTGACGTCAGCTGACGTCAGCTGTTCTTCAGATTTTCTTTTAGAAAATTAACAGAAAATATTGCAAAACTTTGGAAATCCATAACTTTTGAACCACAAGTCCAAAAATTGCAAATAATATGTCAAACTGCTCAGCAATAAAATGTCTATCTGCTAGTGCCTTTGGTTAATTTAATTGGACAAATTAATTTGCCTTTAATTAATAAAAATAGAAATGTTGAAATTGGAAATCCATAACTTGAGTTTTAATCATCCAAAAATTATGTTTAAGCCCTCAAAATGTTCAGTGAATAATTATCTACAAGTTTATGTAATTGGAGACAATTTTAGATTTGATATTGGTGTTGTTTATTAAAACTAGCAAAGTGGCCTCGCAATGCGGGCGTCGTCTTCAGTATGTCGAAAATATTAACTACTCTTTCCCTTGTGCGGACATTTTCGTCCTATTTACCTACTTCATTGCAAAATATACAATGCTTTAGAATTATAGGAGTAAATTAAGTTCTGGTTTTTAGTCCAGATAACTTATAATGTATATGTTTATACAACACATTTGACATAAGTATTGCCACTATTTTTGTTGTTTTCTATTCTCATAAAAGTAAAATTTCACATAGTTCCATTATTTCTTTAGCAATGCTTATGCCTAAAGATTTTAATATGTAATAACAGTGTTAAAGTTACCATTTTAGACTTATTATTCATTTTAATATACAGCTAATTATAATAGTGTTAATTACATGTTGGCACATGCAATCGATTCCCTAACCATGAAGAGTGAAGACGAAGAGGACAATATAGATAGAAGGCAATACAATTTAGATATGTTGCCACAATAAAAATGACATCTTGATAGCACTACTATGTAACAACTATAACCATGCATGATTGCTGAAGACGTTACATTGTACCTAGACAATGTGGCACACCACAAAGCTGAATTTTTAAACAAAACAATGGAGTAGTATCCATCTCAAAGTAATAACCCAGCTTTATATCTCCTTTCCTATCCTGGCTTGAGCCCCTTCATAAAAAATAGGGCACTTGCATGATTGTATTTTTTTTTACCTATGTATTTTTCCCACACAATTTGAAAATCATATCGTAGGGGATGAGGTTTCGATGAACTACATATAGCCTTAAAAACAAACATGGATAGCTCCTTTAGATGGTGTTAAATGCTTAATGTGTAGAATTTTGGGAACACATATAATTTGTAATCATAAGATTGCAACGGAACCTACAAACCAAACATTACATTTGAGCTGAAGTTGTGCTTTCGATAAGAACACCAACACAAATAGACTGCATGATTGTATGATTTTGTCACAGTAGAAAAGAATACAACTATAACATCTTCTTATCCAATAGTCGATTTTATACACTATACATAATTTCTATATATATTATAGAATAAAACAAAAAATAAAAACTAAACAATATTATGTGAGATTATAGGTAAGAATATAAGCATAAAATTAGCCACGAACAAAGCTTACATATAATCAGTTTAAGCACTTATTACCCTGGTGTCCTAGCAGATGTGTGAATTTTCGAGAAAAATATTTTCCCAAAAATTTACTTTCACAATTAATTATGGAAAAGGTACTAATTAACCACCATAATATATCGCATCAGTCTGTTCTTGGGACTACAAACTTTCATGGTGTTCAACTTTGAAAGACCAATCCTTCAACGCCAAGCACCGACAGGAAGGATGGCTACAAAACTGGAATACAGTTTATCATATTCAATTTCAAACTTTATAAATGAATCACTAAGCGATATGGTTATTTTAATCATCAAGAAAGTATTTTTAAATTTCCCAACATCCTATAGATCCTAAGATAATAGAGTATATCCTAACCGTGTGTAAGAACACAAAAAAGGCTGGTAGGTTGAGCCTTTTAATTGAAGGGTCAAATGGATAGGTGTCACTGCAATTTCCGGCTATTTGAGAAATGCCCACCACAAAACTTTCGACTTTTTCGAGAAACGCTGCTGCAATTCTTTGCATATTTGATACCATTATGCCATTTAATGACTCAAACACACATACCGGCCAATATACTCACGTATTTCTGTCATATATATGTATATGGCATAGGCCCCACCTGAAAAAGGTGTCGGAAGAAAGCATGCGATAAAATTGTGACTGAATTTTTTATTTACAAAACATGCGACAATATTGTGACATAATAATATTGGAGAGAATAATTTTCATGCGTACATAAACATTCAAATGGCCTCAATGCATACATACAGGCTAAACATGCGTACAAACTCCAGGTTCAAATCAGGTTCAAAAGAACTCCAGGTTCAATATCAGGTTCAAAGAACTATCACATGAATGCACAGACACTTGACGTGCGTACACGAACATAGCTCCAGGTTCAAATGGCCATCACAAAAGTTCAACTGTCGGAGATAGCTCCTGGTTTAAAATACCTTCTTAAGGAAATAGTAAACATGCATACAGACAGTCGATCATGTATTCGGCTGCCTCTAAAGAAAAGGCTCCAGTGACACTGGGAGTGAGAGGAGAATCGATCGCTTCGCCTTTTTTTTTTATCAAGCCCCAGTCGGTCATGTATTTGGATGACTCTAAAAAAGGTATTTTGGGTCGTATGTGCGATAGAAATATGTGAGTATATTGGCATGTATACTTGTTTTAAGTGGGCATAATGGCATCCATAGATTGTACAAAGAATTGCAGTGGTGTTTTTCAAAAGTGAAAGTTGTAATGGCGGTTTTCAAATAGCTAAAAATTACGGTGATATCTATCCAATTAACCCTTAATTTAACTAAGCTAAAGGAAGCTAGCTGAGGAAATAGACTAAATAATAATGCAAATGTGTAAGTGGTTCTAATTTGCAACACGCACCAAGGGGTTGGAATTGAATGTGGTTGTAAGCCTGCAATGAGGGACGAATGCTGTGATTTGTAAGATTTATCAATTTAACCAATAACTCTATCTATTATCACCAAGAGATTGACTTTTATTGGCAAAACACATCTGAAATGTCCCTCTATAAATCATAGGTTTTTTACATCTGTACTTGTACCTTGGCTTGTAAATAAAAACAAAAAAATGTAAATGATGCAGACATAGGCTAAACCGAACTGTAAACTATGCGGAACTGTGCCCTTAAATATCGCTACTAAGTGGATTCTACATATTGGCAGTCAAATCTCTGACTGATACGTAATGACTCACGTTAAAAAATTAGTATCTTGCTATATGATATGAGGAACACAAAAGAGAACTTCATAAGCCATGCGAATGCTACTACTGTAGCAATCATTTAAGTTCAGCGATTATTCCGTGAGATCTAATGCTGTAATGCAGGGCGGAAGGGGAAAAGGAAAAATTGTTTTCACCTAGGAAATTAACCAAACATCTTATCTGCACTTTTGCCAACTTGATACGTGAACAAACTGAGTAGGTAAGGATCAAGCAATCTATATGTTTACCTTATACTGAAGGCTTAATCACGAAACGAACATGTACCATAGTAATATTCTGACAGAAGCTCCCCATAAACTTGGCAGCGCCATATCAAGCTGAAACTAAGTTTGAATCTGATAACCAATATATTAGGAAAATAGACAAAAGAATATCGTATTATGACAAAAGAGGGGAATATATTTGTACTGAGAGTGAAAGACTGCTTCTGAATCTTTTCTTCTCCTTTCCCTATGTGGAGTTTCTCGATAGCACCAATCTTTGCTCCCGCGTAGGAGATCACAAACCGATAAATTAGAAGAAAGCAACAGCCTTCAAATCAAGATAATGAGGAGAAACCGAGGAGCACTAACCCCTTTATTAGGTACGTACGTGAAGTGAAGATACTGGCCGGATCCAACTCGTGCCATCTTCAGGGCTGTGGCTAAAGATATGGTGGACGTGGAAGAGGGAATCATGCTGATGAGGTGGTGGGAGGGGATAGGCTGCACCGAATCTTCCACACCGGTTTTCTCCTCGCGATCGGCGGTGCCGTCCCCTATGATCCTTTCCATGCCTCCTTGAGCGCCGTATTGTTCCCTTGACACCGGTGAAGATGGTCTCCAGATCGGGAGAAGAGGCAATGCATGCATTCCCCTTGCATCACAGCATAGAGAAAAGCATCTGGATCGAGTTGACGCTCCTAGGTTTAGCTGCGGCGGCAAGGTCGCCTCCATGCGGCGGCTGTGTTGTGGAGAAAACAGGAAAATAGTGCAAAACGGTAAGGCAGTACGCGAATATGTTTGTTGTAATGGCAATGGTGGGTAATTTTCTTCCGTTAAGTCAAATCCAATGGTTATATATTTTCAGTCTATCAAATAAACGGCTGGATGTTTCTAATTTTTGTGGGAATTTCTAGGAGAATTCTCTTTTTTCTGGTGAGCCCATCATGTACCTTTAGTATATAATAGATAAGCTCCAAAGGGTGTTATGAAGGAGGTTTTCAACTCATCCTCCGCATTGAGTTTGATCTGATGGTAGCCTAAATAAGCATCCAGGAAACAAAGTAACTCAGAACCAGCTGTGGAGTCAATGATCTGGTCGATGCGTGGCAAGGCAAAAGGAACTTTGGGACATGCTTTGTTCAGCCATGTGAAGTCAATGCACATACGTAACTCTCCTGTTTTCTTTGGTACTAATACTGGATTGGCCACCCATTCTGGATGAAATACCTCTTTGATGAAATCGGTGTTGGGAATATGCCCCAGAGGCAATAATAAAATGGTTTATTAGCATATTCATGTTTATGATAATAGTTTATTATCCATGCTATAATTGTATTAACCGGAAACATAATACATGTGTGGAATATAAACAACCAGGTGTCCCTAGTAAGCCTCTACCGGACTGGTTCGTTAGTCAAGAGATGGTTAGAGTTTCCTAACCATGGACTTGTTACAGTCACTTGATAACGGAGTCATATCATTAGGAGTAATGATGTGATGGACAAGACCCGATAATAAAGAGTTGCAATTGATCGTGTCACACAAGTTTCATTGCCAACACTTTTAGTATGCCAAGTATAGTTTCCTTAGACCATGAGATTATGTCACTCCCGTTTACCGGAGGAATGCTTTGTGGACATCAAACGTCACTTCGTAACTGGGTGATTATAAAGGTGGCTTTCAGGTATCTCCGATGGTATTTGTTGGGTGACATGAATCAAGAGTAGGATTTGTCCTTCCTTGTGACGGAAAAGATATCTCTGGGCCCTCTCGGTAATATAGCATAAAGAAAGGTTGCAACCATGTGATTAAGTGTTAATCACGGAGATCCTATATTATGGACGAGTAAAGAGAATTTGCCAGGTAACGAGATGAAACTAGATATGGGGATATCGACAATCGAATCTCGGGCAAATTAAATATCGGTGAGACAAAGGGAATCATATACGAGATTAAGAATCTCTGGCATCGTGGTTCAATCGATAAGGAACTTCGTTGAATATGTAGGAGTCAATATGGGCATCCCGGTCCCGCTATTGATTATTGATATGATCATGTCTGCATGTTCTCAAACCCGTAGGGTCACACACTTAACGCTCCGATGTAGCTAGGGTTAGCGATGAGATAATTGATGGTATGTACGAATGGTGATTCGAAGTCTCGGATGGGATCCCGGACATCACGAGGAGTTCCGGAGTGGTCCGGAGAATAAGATTCATATAAGGAAAGTGGTTTCCGGAGGTATCGGAAAAGTTCCGAGATTTTCTAGAAGGGTTCCGGAATATTCTAGAAAGTTCTAGAGGAGTCTAGAAGTGGGACCCACATAAGATATGGGGCCCACATGGACCAAAGGGGTGCTGCTGGCCACTTGGGCCAGCCGCACCACACAAGGGCCCATATGGGCCAAACCGGCCAAAGAGGCCCAAAGGGGGGCGCCCCAACTTGGGGGCCAAGGCAAGGGGGGGGCGGCCAGCCCTTGCCCTAACCCTAGCCGCCCCATATAAAAGGAGGGGCAGGGGATGGGTGCGCACCAGCCCAAGGCTGCCCTAGCCGCACCCTAGCCGCCGCCCCTTCACTTCCATAGCCGGCGCCACCTCTCTCCCCGGAGGGCTGCCGCCACCACCACCTCCATGGCCTAGCCGCACCACCCCTAGTGTAGGGCTGCTGCTGCACCTCCTCCTCTCCCTCTCCTCTTGCTTGGCTTGGCGAAGCCATGCTTGTGGAGATCATCATCACCAACGCCATCACAACCGTCGTGGTGCCGAGATCCATCTAGCCATCTCCACCTTGCTTGCGGGATCAAGAAGGCGGAGATCTACATCGAGCCGTACGTGTGGATACCGCGGAGGTGCTACCCCTTGTGGCACTTCATCGGATTGGACTTTGAGGAAATACATCTCCTCGCGACTAGATGAGTCTAGTTGCTGGGATCGACTAGCCAACCCCTGCACTGACAAAACGCGGTTGTTGATCTTCAAGGGTAAGAGATTGGATCTCACCTTCGCTACCTCCATCTAGTAGATCTAGATCCTTGGGGTTTATTCCGTCTGTTGCGTAGGAAATTTTTTGTTTTCTATGCTGCGACCCCTTCAGTGGTATCAGAGCCTACATCTATTCGTAGATGTTGGTGCGATTAGAACACAAGTGTTGTGGGCGTTGATATTTTATGTTGCTACCTTCTCGCGTGCACTTTGCATCTTTGCGGTATTGTGAGATTGAAGCGGCCCGGACCAACCTTACTCGTCCACGCACGAGAGACCGGTTCCACGACTGACATGCAACTTGTTTTGCATAAGTGGCTGGCGGGTGTCTGTTTCTCTTGCTTTAGTGAGGATGCAATTTTCAATGGAAGGCCTTTCAAAAGGATGAGTAAATAAGCAACTACTATATCACCGTTGTGGTTTTGCGTAGATTAGAACGGTTCTATCTCGTTGACCCAAGCCACGTAAAAATTGCAATAAACAAAGTAGAGGACGTCTAACTTGTTTTTGCAGAGGGGGTCATGTTATGTGGTATGGCCAATATGTGATTTGTGATAATGTATGCAATGATCATGTTTGTAATCTTTCACGACTTGCATGTCGTTGAGTACGGCAACCGGCAGGAGCCATATGGTTGTCTTTTATTTTATGTGACCTGCGTGTCATTGAATCACCATGTAATTGATTTACTTTATTGCTAAGAGTAGCATTAGTTGTAGTTGCAATAGTTGGTGGACAACCATGGTGATGGCGCCACAATGATGGAGATCATGCCGATGATGGAGATCATGCCGGTGCTTTGGAGATGGAGATCAAAGGCACAAGAAGAAAGGCCATATCATATCACAATTATGAATTGCATGTGATGTTAATCCTTTTATGCACCTTATTGTTATGCTTAGATTTGATCGCGACGGTAGCATGATAAGGTGATCTCTCATGTTAATATCAAGATGTGTTCTCCCCTAGTATGCACCGTTGCAAAAGTTCGTCGTTTTGAGACACCACGTGATGATCAGGTGTGATAGATTCTACGTTCACATACAACGGGTGTAAGCCAGATTTACACACGCGGAAATACTACGGTTTCCTTGACGAGCCTAGCATGTACATACATGGCCTCGGAACACAAGAACCGAAAGGTTAAACACGAGTCATATGGATGATATGATCAACATGGTGATGTTCACCATTGAAGCTACATCATCTCACATGATGATCGGTTGTGGTGTAGTGGATTTGGATCGTGTGTCACTAAACAACCAGAGATGTTGAGTTTAGTGGGAGTTCATTAAGATGAACTAAAATCTTCATAAACAAAAGTCCAGATGTCTTTGCAAAAATCCTTGTAGATCATGGTCGACTACGATAGTCTGTTCGTTGCTGAATACTGCGCCTCGATGGGTCATTTTGTTAAGTGGTACCTGTATTTGAAAGAAGTCCTAAACACCCATGCTCAGCTTTACGTGCTAGAAGAACCAATAGAAGATAAACCCAAATTTTTCTGCAAGCAATGAGGAGTACATGGAGTGGTTTTGAACCACCTACTTGAAAGTCAAGTGGATGATGTGCACCTTCATGAATTCTGACCTAAGTAGACAATTCAAGAACTTGATTGCAATGGAGATTGTTGATGAACTGAAAAATAGTTTTTCAGCGCAAGTTAGAATTGTAAGGTTCGAATGTCTGAACGGTTTTCTTTCACACTAGATGGAAGAGAACACTTGCTTGGAACAACACCTGAGGATAATGCATGAGATACATCATCGTCTAGTGCTTGTTTGGAACCACGAGATGAATGACAGTTTCGCGATAGATGGGGTGATACGCTAGCTTCTCCCCAGCTTCAAGAATTATGTCGGAGACTATGTCATGGGAAGGGATTTGATCACTTTCTATGAGTTTGTGTCTCGGCTGCGTCATGTCAAAGTGGAACCCATAGCAAGAGAAGTTAACAATGTAGAAAGTATATATTGATATACAAGTTATAACTGTTTAAGTCCAAATTGCAATTGTGGCGGTTCCGATAAGTATTTGATACTCATTCTGTTTTATGAAAACAGAACCTGCTACTTGAGATTTGCATAAAGGATATGGGAAGACGTTGCGGAATGGTGGCAATCAAGGAGTTCATGCTGGCAACGATTTGTCTCTACATTTATCATTTGGATTAGAGGATTTGAATAAGTGTTGTAATCGAACTAAGTGTGATTTTGATTAGTGTGTCTTCCTTATGTGAGACGGTTATTCATGTTAAAGACAATGGTTGTTCTATTTTCATGAGTGATCCTTTTTGGAAATCACAAGTTTCGATTATAAGTGTGTTATTCTTATTATAATCTAGATGATAAATTGGTTGAACATTTATAAAATATGAGACATACTAAAATATCCAAAACTTAATAATGACAATTGTTTTAGTCGTGCTAAAGATTGAATAAACATTTTGATGTTTTATCAATGCGCCTTATTGAAGGAGTATGACTAAAATGCCACCCTTTGGAAGTGTGTCATGAGTTGCCGAAAATAAAACACAAGTGTTGGTTGTATTTTCAGCAAATGTTAGATGTCATTGTTTTGTGCGCTCCATCATAAATGATATGAATGAATAAATGTATTTGTTCGAGTTATGATATTTGATGAGATCAAATAAATTTCCGGAGTTTAGGATATTAAGTTAACAAGAAAATTGAGTCTTTATGATTTGATCAAAAGATACATGATATTTGAGTTATATGTTAGTATGTGGACTTGTGAGAAGTGTTATCACAAATTACAATGTTTAGAATATTTCAAAGACGTTTGATATGTCCTAAGATATTGTAATCACACACTATTTGATATTGTGTGGTCTCAAAGAAGGGTTTTACTTCAGGGGTTTAATAATAGCATTTAGATTTATTTGATAGACACTCTGTTTTTAAATAAGGGTCTATTTAATGATTTGCATTTCGCATATGAGTTATGTGAAACAGTGGTTTCAATAATTATGGGATAATTAGAAACTATTGCGAATAATGTTGTAGTATATTCATAAGTATGACTATGAATGTGATTCCACAATATGAGACTAAAAGGGGCAAACCAATTTGTTGGTTGTGCTAAGTATTTTAGTAGTTTATCGTGAAAAGGTTTCATTGATAAAATAATTGTTGGAATAAATGGAAAAGCTAAAACCTTGCTTGTTTATGTATCAAGTGGCACATATGTAAAGTGCTATGTTGGTTAAAACTTGACACATAAAGGAATTAATGATGGTGATCATTGAATTTCGGTTTAGCTTGTCTAAAGAACAGTAGGATTCAAGAATATTAAATTTTGTCAGGTTACAAAATAATATTCATGATTTACTTGTCATGTTTGAGAAACAAGACATACCTACGAAACTACAAAGAAGAAATAGAAGCCTTAAATACGAAAGTGACTAAGAGTCATCCTATGTTAAGTTTAAATCACAAAGTAATTGTTGCTTGATTTTGTGAAAGTGATGTTTCACATATTTATTCCTCAAAAGGGGTTTTGTAGAGAATAAATAAAACTTAAAGCTAGTAGAGTACTAGTGTTCGTATATGAGTTCTCGATTTAAAAGTTAATTAAGATTTTTGGAGGTGTCCAAAGTATCGAGAAAGTGCATAAGAAACTGAGTGGGATCTAATTAAGATATGTGGTGACATATGTTAAGTTAGAGCAGAAACTATTTTCCAAAGATCAAAATATGTGGTCACATATGTTTGAGTGGGAGCTAGTTAAATCATGGTCAAATATAAGGATACCATATTTCTGAGTGAGAGCCAAAGTGGTTTCACAATTTAATATGTGTATGGTGTATATTTGAGTGGGAGTTTACAACATCTTGTTTGAGTGAAATGGAGATTTCATAAATGTTGTAGATAAGTCAGGAACCAACGTATAACTTATGAAGTTAGTCAAATATCCATGGAGATGGATGTATCTATGGAGGATAGATATATTTGATAAGCATTATGTCAGGATGTTTAACCTAAGTAAGATTTTGAAGGAGTTCAAAATAAAACAAGAGAAGAAAGGTTCATCTGCTTGTGAGAAATAGGTGAAACATTGAGTTGATAACTCAGTACAAAAATGATGGTTGGAGGATATGTTAGTGTTCGCTATGAATTGTTCATAGGACTAAAACATATAAGAACCATGTGTTTGTATTTGACGATATGTGACCCAAGTTCTTGGTTAGAAGAACGTGTTAGAATGAGGAGTCATTTTAACATAGAGATGAGATAATAGAATCTAGAGATTGGTAGACTTGGTTGAAGTCATAAAACCAAACTAGATTGGGGATCTCATAATACCAGAAGCGCAGCGAAAGCATGATCGGAAATATCGAAGTGAAAAGTATAGCACTGTCGATTTGTGAGTCTACAACATATAGGAGTATATGATTAATTCAAGGATTAAAAGATATAATTTTTTGGTTTGAGAAACTTTGTTTCAAGACTGAGTGAGTTCCAGGCGCACATGCTATGTGAAAGTTCCTTTTGACTGATCATACGTCATGTAGGCATAATGGGAAACGAATAATCTCACTCTTTAACCAAATATATTATATTCATCATGTGATGATGAGAATTATCATGTGATGATAATAGGTTTATCATGTGATGATAAAGTAATGTCAAATTAGGTGACATTAACGTTTTGCAAAGAACATAAAGAACTGTATAGTACAGAACACGGACAGAACCTCTTCCACGAGCAAACATGATCAGCATTGAGACTCCTTGAGTGTTAGACACCATGAGTGTTGGATCGAGAAAATGTAAACTAGATTATTGACTCTAGTGCAAGTGGGAGACTGTTGGGAATATGCCCTAGAGGCAATAATAAAATGGTTTATTAGCATATTCATGTTTATGATAATAGTTTATTATCCATGCTATAATTGTATTCACCGGAAACATAATACATGTGTGGAATATAAACAACCAGGTGTCCCTAGTAAGCCTCTACCGGACTGGTTCGTTAGTCAAGAGATGGTTAGAGTTTCCTAACCATGGACTTGTTACAGTCACTTGATAACGGAGTCATATCATTAGGAGTAATGATGTGATGGACAAGACCCGATAATAAAGAGTTGCAATTGATCGTGTCACACAAGTTTCATTGCCAATACTTTTAGTATGCCAAGTATAGTTTCCTTAGACCATGAGATTATGTCACTCCCGTTTACCGGAGGAATGCTTTGTGGACATCAAACGTCACTTCATAACTGGGTGATTATAAAGGTGGCTTTCAGGTATCTCCGATGGTATTTGTTGGGTGACATGAATCAAGAGTGGGATTTGTCCTTCCTTGTGACGGAAAAGATATCTCTGGGCCCTCTCGGTAATATAGCATAAAGAAAGGTTGCAACCATGTGATTAAGTGTTAATCACGGAGATCCTATATTATGGACGAGTAAAGAGAATTTGCCAGGTAACGAGATGAAACTAGATATGGGGATATCGACGATCGAATCTCGCAAATTAAATATCGGTGAGACAAAGGGAATCGTATACGAGATTAAGAATCTCTGGCATCGTGGTTCAATCGATAAGGAACTTCGTTGAATATGTAGGAGTCAATATGGGCATCCCGGTCCCACTATTGATTATTGATATGATCATGTCTGCATGTTCTCGAACCCGTAGGGTCACACACTTAACGCTCCGATGTAGCTAGGGTTAGCGATGAGATAATTGATGGTATGTACAAATGGTGATTCGAAGTCTCGGATGGGATCCCGGACATCACGAGGAGTTCCGGAGTGGTCCGGAGAATAAGATTCATATAAGGAAAGTGGTTTCCGGAGGTATCGGAAAAGTTCCGAGATTTTCTGGAAGGGTTCCGGAATATTCTAGAAAGTTCTAGAGGAGTCTAGAAGTGGGACCCACATAAGATATGGGGCCCACATGGACCAAAGGGGTGCTGCTGGCCACTTGGGCCAGCCGCACCACACAAGGGCCCATATGGGCCAAACCGGCCAAAGAGGCCCAAAGGGGGGGGCGCCCCAACTTGGGGGCCAAGGCAAGGAGGGGGCGGCCAGCCCTTGCCCTAACCCTAGCCGCCCCATATAAAAGGAGGGGCAGGGGATGGGTGCGCACCAGCCCAAGGCTGCCCTAGCCGCACCCTCCCTTGGCACCCTAGCCGCCGCCCCTTCACTTCCATAGCCGGCGCCACCTATCTCCCCGGAGGGCTGCCGCCACCACCACCTCCATGGCCTAGCCGCACCACCCCTAGTGTAGGGCTGCTGCTGCACCTCCTCCTCTCCCTCTCCTCTTGCTTGGCTTGGCGAAGCCATGCTTGTGGAGATCATCATCACCAACGCCATCACAACCGTCGTGGTGCCGAGATCCATCTAGCCATCTCCACCTTGCTTGCGGGATCAAGAAGGCGGAGATCTACATCGAGCCGTACGTGTGGATACCGCGGAGGTGCTACCCCTTGTGGCACTTCGTCGGATTGGACTTCGAGGAAATACATCTCCTCGCGACTAGATGAGTCTAGTTGCGGGGATCGACTAGCCAACCCCTGCACTGACAAAACGCGTTTGTTGATCTTCAAGGGTAAGAGATTGGATCTCACCTTCGCGGTGGCAAAGCAGTGACAAAGCAGTGGGTACATGTGGTTGATTCCTTGCCAGTTCGCGGCGTCTTGCGCTTGACGACCCGGCCGGATGAGACTTGTCATGTCGACTCCTTGTTCTGGAGTTGTATGGAGTTGAATGAAGTTGGCTTGTGTCTGGAAAATTGGGGTAAAGTGCTTGCTGTTGTAACGTTGTTTTCAACATGTCGATGGCGAGTCGTGCTTCCTGACCCGTTGGATTCTCGTTGAGTGGAATTCTCTCTAGTACCATGGTCGAAACCTCTGCGGTGGTGGACCCATACCGCCGACTCCTCCTTCAGGTGGTGGGGGTGGCACATTGGTTCCATCTCCTGCTCCGACTCCTCCGTTTCCTCCTGGTGGTGGTGGTGGTGGCGGTGGTGGTGCTGCTCCAGCGCCGGGTGCAGATCCTCCGACTCCTGCACCTGGGCCTGTTGGTGTTTGGAACAAGTTGGTTGGATTTACATGGACTCCCTCGTGCAACCGGCTCCGAGTCCTCCGATGCTGAACCAAGGCGAGCTCCTGCTGGCGATTGCGCACCGCTGCTGCTTCAGTTTGTACACGCTCGTGTTCTGCTTGTATGCAAGCCTGCTCAGCTTGTATACGTGTCTACTCTGCTTGTACAAGGGCCTGATCTGCCACCAATCTGCGATTTTCTTCCGCAACATCTGCCAACTGCTTCTCTATTGCTTCACGAGCCGTGATCAACTCCTCTGCACGAGCCGCCGCATTGTCTGCCGTAATTTCCTTTGTTAGCAAGATGGGGTCGAATTGACTTCCTCCACCACGCTCTCCACCATTTTCCGGTCCGGACATGTATAATCCAACATGACGTGGACGTATTGGTGATTGCACGTACTCCTCCTCAATTCCATAGCCGAGTCGATCTTCAAACAATGGTAGGATTGACTCTGAATCTGCATCATAATCTGGCTCCGAATCTGACTCCGGCATCATCTCCGGCTCCTTCTCTTCGGCGACTATGCCGACTTGTGATGTACCAACGGACTCCTCTCCATCGGACCCGATAACAGCTGTTGCTTCTGAAACAGATTCCAACTCATTAGCACGGTTACCTGTGGTGCTGACCATGCCAACAAACACGTTGATCTTGCCGAAGATGAGCTGGTAGCCTTCCTCAACTTCGTCCATCTCTGGACTCCACCCGTAGTCGTCGATCTCGGTCTCGCCGTACTGGTTGGTGTAGACCCTGTCGATGGCGAGCTTCTCCATACCTTGGCGAGCTTCTCCCATGATCTCGACTCCTTTCATCACAGGCCCCACGGTGGGCGCCAACTGTCATTGGGTTGTCATGGCAAGTACTTCCTCAGGGAAGCTTAGTTGTGGGGCCATTGGTGGCCAGGACATAGGAGAGGTTAGTCTCGACAAGGGGACACGGAGTTTACCCAGGTTTGGCCCCTCTGTTTAGAGGTAAAGACCTACTTCCTGCTTGTTCTTTATTGTTGTGGACTTGATCTCGATTACAGGGTTCCGACTCCTCCAACTTGAGAGTCGGCGACTACGGGTTTGGTGTTTCTTGAGAGCTTATGAGACCTGTCTAGGCTTATCGATCTAAGGTCTAGGTCCCTCCTTATAAAGGTGGCCGGTCCCTGGACTTACAGCTTATGCTGAGTTACACTTGAATACGGAGTCCTATTCTAGGTCTTCACCTTCCAAATTGGTACTCCGGGTTGTATTTGGACTCCGGTCTCCTTGACGGGTCCTTTCCCTTCTGCTGACTCGTAACGGGCTAGCCGGCTTGTTCCTTGCCCATCCCATGTTGCTTGAAGTGTAACCCGACTTGGGCCTCCTAGGTTCTGGCAGGTCCACTTTCCGGCCCCATGGGCCTACCCGGAAAGTATCCCCCATCAATAACCAAGGGCGCATTGATACCCCACCCACTACCACCCCGGCCCGATCGGGGTCCATACAAAAAAGATCATTTCGTTTTGGCTAGACGCCCCTTCGGCCCCAAACATTCGGGCCGGCAAGGAGAGTTCGGACATGTCCGTACATGTATGCTAGATAAGAATCCGACATGACGACTCCGCTAACCATCGATCTAGTCATTTGCTTCCACACCTTTACTCATTGTCGCCACTAACTTCTCTCTCCTCTATTTGTTGAATAGAGGCCGCTCCATTTCTTTGACGTGTTCACCACAACACTGTTCGTTACACTGTCGGCCGACCCTCTGCCTGAAGGGGTTCCGCGATAGAAAACAAAAAAAAAATCCTAACGACATGAACAACTTATAGCCAAGATCTATCTATGAGACATGAAAGTAATGGAGGGAAATGGTGTTCATACCCTTGAAAATCGTAAGCATCGACGATCAAAAGATCTGTGTTGATGACGACGCATGATCAAGATGTACGACGATGCCGACCTCAGGGTCGTGTAGTCGTACAAGCTCTGAGTGCCACAACTGGCAACACTCTCGTGACTCTACATGCGTCCGGTGTAGACGATGTCCCCCGGGCTTCGGTCCAGCGAAGCAGCAGAAGAAGAAAGGCTCGGACCGAAGAACCAGCAGCACGACAATGTGTGTATGGTGGAGAAACCCCTAACTCTCGCATGGCTCCAAATTCCGGAACCACGCTTGAGAGAGAGAGAGAGAGAATTGGATTGGATTGGATGCTTTGAGGGGAAGGGGCACCCATATATATAGGTGGAGGAGGGCTGCCACCCTTGGTGGCCGGGCGGTGTGGGACTAAACCCCACACCAGCCCACACCCCCTTTGTGCGTTGGCCCCATGCCGGGCCCCATGTGGCCCAGCCTGTCGGCCCTTCCCTTGGCCCCTTAAGGGGGCGGCTCACCCCCTCATGGGCCTCCCCTTTCGGGTGAGGCCTATTTAGGTGGGCTGCCCCTATAAATTAAAAATAAAAATACATTTAATTGTTAATTACACTAATTAATATTAAATACATATTACTTAATTCCTCTCGCTCCGAAACACCTTTTGGAACCCTCCGATCACCATCAGACATGTCCCGGAACAATTCTGGTTCTCCTTTTCTTTTCTCCTTCGGTACCAAACTATTCCCTAAGCATCGTATACCCTTAAGCGTGCCACCCTACGGTTCGGGGTCATTCCAGACATGATCGAGACACCTCTCCGATCAATGACCCATGATGGCCCCTGTGCGATCCACGAATTAATTCGCTTGAACCTTAACATATGTATCCTATTCCCTTTGTAACTCGAAACTGAGTTTTTCCGAGATACAATCTTCAATATCCTGATACCTTAGTTCTATCTCGTTGCCGACAAACATCATTAACTCGTTCTCATGATCACACAACCTGTGTCCTAGTCACATGTTTGCAAACTTTGATGTGATCTCACCGAATGGGTCCCTTTAAGTATCTCTCCGACTTTCAGATGCACAAATCCCGGTCTTGATCATACGCCTCAACATGCTCCTATGGAGTACCAAACTACACCTTTATGATCACCTTGTTACAATGTGACATTTTATGCAATCATAGTAGCCTCAGGTAACAGTGATTAAATAAGACGGAAAAGACTTGCTACCCCTATGGGTAGCTACACACCCTAAGTTTGACCGAAACGTATATGCAATGGTAAAATGAGATTACTCAAGTAGACAAGGGGGATGTCACTAGTAGAGTTGATAGAATTATTAAAAAGTATTTTGAAATTTTTTCGAATTTTTTTCCATCCGCTGTGATTTTTTTAGTAAAGTTTGACCCAAAAGTCAACAAAAAAGTCAACTATGAACAAAAGCTAAAAATGACGACCAAAAAATATTTTTTTTGAAAATTCCGAAATCAGTTTTGTACACCAACTATCCGTGTTTTACTAGGAAAACATGCTAAAACATATACATACGGCTTGCATCTCCGTATAACGCATGGGTGTGTAGCTACCCATGCGGGTAGCAAATTGTCTCTCTTAAATAAGATCTCATGGTCTAAGGATTAGGTTACTCTGTTTCGAACTATCACGATGCTGAACGTTTGATCACGTCACGATACTTATGTTGGGTGTGTCCATCACATCATTCACCCAATGACATGACTCCATTGTCAATTGACATAAATATCCATGATCAGGACACCTTGATCATCTATTGACCAATGGAGTAGTTAAATAGAGGCTACTAGGGACCTGGTTGTTTACATACCACACGTGTATTACTGTTCCTGCTTAATACATTTATAGCATGGCATAAAACTTATTATAAACATATATGAGTTATGATAATAAAACATCTTTATTACTTTCCTCTAGGGCATAACTCCAACACCGTCGCTACCGCCGTCTAACACCTTTTGGGTGCGAGTGAGGTCTAACGCGATGGATCTGTAGGGTTCACACTGCACCATCGCCCCAGCCATGGTGACCGTGATTTGAGCTCGCCCCGTTTCTCGTTGGCCGTAGCTAGTCCTTATTGCATGCAGTACATGCTTCTCGTCGGCCGCAGCTATTCATTGACGTGTGTCTACCTCGGACTCGCCCGAACGCAAAGTGTTTGAACATTTGACCGAAAAAAACTCATAGGTATTTTTGGCGTCCAAATTTCTTCCGGTAAAACTCAAAACTCAATGGATTGCTTCACCGATTGGTCGTTGCATTGTTTGATCATATGTAGAATATAGATAGCGAGGATGAGTTCTTCTTCCATGAATGTATGGTAATTCGTCCAAGTATGATGACGATGATGCACAACACCTAATGCTTCTCATGGATCTTCTATATTTGGATGAGGAGCAGAATGCATTGCCCTACCGTTGAGGTTGCGTATGGGGATGGGTTTCGGTCGATATTCAAAGGGCAACCGATCATGTTATGTTATTTAATGACTATTTCAAACTCAACAACCCAACTTTTAGTCTGGGGAAGTTTCAACAATGCTTTTGGATGTCAAGAGATGTGTCGATGCGTCCTGTGCAAGGTGTGAGGCAGTATGATGAATACTTCATATCTAAGGCATATTGCACCTCTAAGATTGAGTTCTCTTCTATTCACAATCAATTATTGACGAGTACTTTTCAATGAATCGATCCAGTGTCTCGCATATGGAGTTTTCAGATTTGGTTGATGAGTACTTTTGCATTGCTGAGTCCACTTGCCTTGAACCTTTTTACAAGTTTTGTGTAGAGGTTGTGAAGGTGTTTGGACCATAATACTTGAGAGAACCAAATGCAGCTGACACAAATCGACCAATTACAATTGGTGCAACAAGAGCCTTTTCTGAGATAATTAGAATCATAGATTGCTATATTGAAAATGGAAGAATTACCCATTTGGTTAACAAGGGGTACTACCGACATCTACCCTTGTTGGGCCACATTTTTTAAGAGAATCCATAACTTCTCGGTGACGCACGATCTTTTTTGCATCACAATAAGAGGGTTGTAGGACGGATGTGGAGCCGGCATTTGTTGGACCCCAACCATGTTAGGCTATTAACTAACTATCTACTACCTCCATTTCAATGAATAAGGCGCACGTGTTTTTCAAGACGAACTTTGACCCAAAAAATTGAGTAATAATATCTTGATTATATTCTACATAATTAGTATCGTTGTATTCATATTGAAAAAACACTTTCTAATGATGCTAATTTTATACCAATCATCTTTATATATTGGGGTTATTACTTTCGTGCCCCGCTTCCCTTAGTTTTGCTCGTTTTTGTCCCGCCCGCTTTAATTTTCCTCATTATTGCCCCACTTCGCTCTATCCACTCTCGCAGGCGGCCAAACGGGACATTTCTGTCTGGTCAAGCTTGTTAACCGTTACTCGGCCTGACTTACTGCCCGAACTGTCCGAGCTGCCCGAACGGGATATTAGTCCCACCTCGATAGTTGGCAGTGTGAACGACATGTTTATAAGCCAAATTTGCTAGGGCATATCGTTAGCATTGAATGAAGCGGTGCTGTACCGGGCCCGTGCGCCCTTCATCCAATGGTAATTTTTATGCTAAACCCGGATGTGAAGCAAAGATTAAGATTGAAATTAGTTGTATTACTTGCCTAATGCACGTTCATAGATTGTTTTTTTAAGCAAACAGAAACCGAGGCCGAACAATGATTAGACACACTTAATTAGGAGTATTAAGACTGAAATTAGATGTTCTAGTACGTAGTAATGCATAATGCACGTACTAGTACTGATTTACTAGTATTCCTAATGCTATTACTAATTCTTCTACCTCTTCACGGTTTAAGACTGAAATTGAAATTTAAAATTGAAATTGAAATTTAAAATACATAAATTATGAAATCACATTACTAGATATTCATACGTACAGAAGATCATATTGCAAAAGACATTACTACTTTACTACTCTAATCCTAGTAATTTACTAGTACTAGTACTACTGCTATACTAACGCTAATAGTACTACTACTGTCGGCGCCTCTTCGCTGGCGCCTAATCCTGCCGGCGCCTCTTCGTCGGCGCCTAATCCTGTCGGCGTCTCTTCGTCGGCGGTGCGTCGTCATCATCATCATCGTCGTCCTTGTCCTCGTCGTCGTTGTAGTAGTCCAGCAGCGGCGACTCCGGCTCCTCCTCCTCCTCCTCGTCGTCGTCGTGGGAGGAGGAGGAGTCGTCGTCGGAGGAGGAGGAGTCCACCGGCGGCTCCTCCTCCTCGTCCGAGTCCTCCGCCACCCCCTGTCCCACCAGGGGACGTAGCCCTCCTGGTCTTCGGCACTAGCATCGTCGCTAGGCACTACGTCGTTGCGCCACCACTTGTCCGCCATTGCTCTCGGAGAGGAGTTGGGGAGAGGGTTTTCTCGGTGGTGTGGAGAGAACTAGGAAGATGGCAAGTACGAACCGCAAAGGAAACTGCAATGTGGTTTTATCCTTCTTTCAGTGAGACAATTTAGTGCACAACGAGTTTCTCAAGAACATTAACCGCCTGCGGAGGCGAACCGACGGGAGAACCACTTCGTTTTTTTGCCAAAATCTGAATTTGACGTAACAGGACGTGGCTGCTAATATTCGTAATGATGACATAATGTGAGTACAAGCTCTGCACATATGACAGGACGCGTCAAGATGCTTGCGACGCGTGTTATACATGTGTCGAACAGTTGACATGCATAGATGCATTGGTCAAATTAACTGCCTTTGGAGACGATCTGATATATCTAGACGTGTCACAAACATGTTTTAGAAGAACTGACGCGATAGGTTCATATTTACGTGCATAACCGCGTACGTGCATTTGTGCCATGCCAAGCTGAAAGGGGATCGTATGAGCACCTAGAGGGGGGGTGAATAGGTGCTACCCAATTTTTATTTCTTTTTCAATTTAGGCTTGACACAAAAGATAAATTCTCTAGATATGCAACTACGGTGAATTTATCTATATGACAAGGACAAAAACAACTAAGCAAGAAACACAATAGGGAGATAAGGGAAGAAAGAGATAACCGAAATGGAAGCACGCGGAGACAAGGATGTATTCCCGAGTTCCTCCTTGTTAAGGGAGTACGTCTCGTTGGAGGGGTGTGAGCTCGCCACAAAGGCCTACTCAACGCCACAAAGGCCTCACCCTATTCTCCGATGAACCTCGCCACAAAGGCCTAGTTCACCTTCCACTATCGGAGACCTTCAAGGCGGAATCCGGAGCCCTTACAACATTCTTGGGGCACACACCCACAACTTAATTGGGGGCTCCCAAATCAACACTCTGTTACAATTACAACAACAAGTGAGCACAAGAATCTAGGGTAACCCTAGAAACAAGAATCCTCGAGAGAACGAGGGGGAAATGAAGAACGGCTTGGTGAAGATGTATATCCGGGTCTTCTACTTCAATCCTCCGAAGATCAACGCGTTTGGACGGAGGAGTTGGGAGATTTTGTGATTTTGAGCTCTCAAAAACTAGGGTTCATAAATGCTGGACGAGCTAGCTGTCTTGAGGTAGGTGGAGGGGTATTTATACCCCTCTGCAAAAACTAGCCGTTTGGGTTCACTTAACCCGGAGACTCCGGCCTAAGAGGGCCGGAGACTCCGACCGGAGTCTCCGGTATCCTTCCGGGGTCCCTCCGGGCAGGCTCCAGTAGCTCCCCACACATGCACGCTTGATCGAAGGGCCGGAGACTCCGGTCAGGAGGACCGGAGACTCCGGGGTAAGCCGGAAACTCCGCACCCGGGCGGAGAGTTGTCGAGGACGCTGGGCAGGCCGGAGACTCCGGTCACCTGGGGCCGGATACTCCGGCCTCCCGGAGACTCCGGGCATCTTCCGGTGATCCTCCGGAGGGGTATCCAGAAGCTCCCCACACATTGGCCAGAGAGCAGGAAAACAAGGGGCCGGAGACTCCGGCCTGGGAGGCCGGAAACTCCGGCCAGGAATTTCCTGCAGCAACCAAAACCTCGCCCTTTCTTCACTTTTTGGTGCAAGATGCTAGGGGTAAAAATTATGTCAAAACCTGCACCACTTAGCATCACATTAGATAGTCATTAGTGTTGTTAACTAACACACAAAACACATAGGGGTTAGGAAATGTTCTTTCAATCTCCCCCTTTTTGGTGTTAGATGACAACACTAAGATTTGCAACAATAAAGGATCATATCATGTGACAAATAGCATCTCCCCCTAAATGTGTGCATATCAGACGAGATTTTACAAAAGAAAGTAAATCCACATATAGGGGAGGATGCCACAAATGAAATAAGACATGATATAATCAAGGACACAATCATTTGCAACAATAAGGAACATGATATAGAGGGGTTGATGATAATGTTAGCAACCATACCTTGTGAGTGAGAATAAAAGATAATTCCAAAGCATATTTCACCTCACACATAATTCAACCATGGATAAAACCGATATCATGTCTCCTTAACGACCACAAGATCCACATCTCACACATAAAAATAGCAAATAGAGTTCAACACAAAGTTCCACGAAATAAAAAGGAACACAAGCTCTTAAGGAATGATAAAAGCAAATGCTTGTGCCCCGACCCATGCAAATCCCACGGATAGCCTACTAGAACCATTTCTCCCCCTTTGGCATCGAAACACCAAAAAGGAAGAAAGGCGATGCTAACGATCCCCAAAGAAGTCACTCGGAGTCCTTGTCGGTGGCGTCATCATCATCATCATCCTCATCATATTGAGAGCCACTAGCATCTTCATCTTCTTCAATCTCTCCATGAGGCATTGGGGCCTTTCCGGTGTTGCGTGAAGAAGAAGGCATATGGGAGGACACGTCCTCAAAATCAAAATCTGACCAAGGGAATTGCTTTGCATGCCAAGCATCATAGGGAACTGCTGGTTCACTACCGGAGGATTCTTCTTCTTCGGCGAGCTCTTCTTGCGTTGCTTTGCCAATGCGAGGAGAAGGAGGAGGTGGAGGTGTCTTGTCCCTCTTTTTCTCCAACTCCTTGAACAACTTATTTTGATTGGATATGATCAACTTCCGTTCCTTATGAGCTTCGTAATTTTCCCGGTGGAGGCACACATTCATGCGAATCACCATCTTCTCAAACCAACTAAGCTTCTTTATCTTTCTTTGCACATCATCTTTGCCTTTGCTAACCCAAGAGGGAGGGTCGGCATTCTTGCTCCTCCTACGAACGGGTGCCACATCTTCTTCCTCTTCTTCACTTGAAGCAAATGGAACACGAGAGGGACCACTTGAAGACGAAGGCTTGTCATGCTTGAGGATTTGAAGAGAGCCGGCCTTGTGAACGGTGAAGTGCTCACGGTTGAGAGTTGGCACTTGGTCAAGGATAAGCATCATCACATAAGGTGCATAAATAGGATTCTTCATCTCATGCACGGCCCAATGCAACTCGCATTTGATGAAATCCATCACGTCAATCTCATAACCTTGACAATTAACTCCGGCTTGAAGCACCTCATAAGAATGAACAAGAAGATTGACAAGCCCTCCACGAATTGCATCCACATTCCCGGCTTGAGGTGCAATATTGCTTCTAAACATACGAAGGAGGATATTAAAGGTGGGAAAAAGGTCCTTGTTGGAGCCAACAGCTGACTTGTTGAGATAAAGCGGTGTCAACTTGTTCTTGTCATAATGGACCCCTTCCGTGTGCATGATTCTTCCTTGGGAGGCATCACCCGTGCGGAACACATATCCAAGCAATGCACCGAACCTTGTCATAGAGGACTCACATCTCATAGGCCCGGTCATCCAAGTCAACTTGACATCAACATCTTCTCCAAACTGAACGGTAGCAAAGAATTGGTGCACCAAGTCGATGTCATAGTTTTGTTGAAGCGACATGAGATGCTCCAACCCTAGCTTGCGAACAATCCACACGGCTTCTTGGAAATATTGTTTAGTGCTAAGGGCGGAAAGATTAAGCACCTTTTGCACCCAAACCTTGTTAGGACCCGAGAGCCTGGCATACACTTCATCCATCACAATCTCTTGTTCCTTTCTCCAAAACCGAGGATTGGAGGTGTTTCGTGGCATATCGAAGAATGGCTGCGACCTCATAGCACGGAACTCGGATTTGTTCAACCCACTAAGAGTGGTCAAATTGTCAAACTTAGCTTTCTTAGCCCTCTCTTGAGCAAGGAACTCTTCTTCGGCTCTTCTCTGTGCAGCCTCTCTAGCAGCAGCACCCCTGTCACACTGAACCAAGCGGCCATCCTCAGTCCGATCCAAATAAGCACGATTTCCCCTCTTTTCTTTTCTAGACACCTTATTGGAGTTGTGAGTGACTTTCTTGAGACGATGAGAAGAACCTGTGAGAAAACAGATAGGAGGTAGCAAGGGGATAAGCATGCATGTCCAGGAAACAAAAGATGCATCAATTGGAGAATCAAAAGCACTCAAACTTGATCTACACCGGAGATTCCGATCTCAGGGGCCGGAGATTCCGGCCACACCGGAGTCTCCGGCCTGGGACAGGCCGGAGTCTCCGGCCCTGAGGCTGAGAATCTAGGGTTAGGTCAAAATTTGATGCTAACGATGCTAGAATTGATGCATTGAGATGAAAACAGGCCAGCACAAGATTCTACACCATAGGGAGCAACACTACACACTCTATCCAAGATCTAGGAAGAAACCTAGAGAGGGAGAGAGAGAGGTACCGCTGCTCGACATGGTGGAGGTCACCAATGGTGGGGAGAAGGTTCCCCAACGTTGGAGAGGAAGGGAGGCCGGCTGGACGGCGGATTCCGGCGGCGGGGAGCGGCCGGAGGAGCTTCACCAAGCTGGGGGCGGCAGCAGGGGAGAGGAGAGAGTCGGGGGTGGAGAGGAGTTATGAAATAACTCCCACCCCGATCCCCTTTTTGATCCCCTGGATTCGCCGAGGCCGGAGTCTCCGGCCTAAGCACACCGGAGTCTCCGGGGTACCGGATTCTCCGTGGCTTAGGGCGGAGACTCTGCCCAGACCGGAGTCTCCGGTGTTAGACACCGGAGTCTCCGGCCCCCACAGCTCAGAGAAGCTGGTTTATGGTGGAGGACATGCATGAGGCAAGAGGAGCAAGTTTTGGGACAAGGGGAGGCTTGGGATAGACCACACACACTGGGATGGTACTTCACACTCAACTTGCAAAAACCAAAAGCAATAAAAGCCAAGATTGAGTGAGTTTTCCATAATAACAAAAGATTTGTAAATAAAATCCAATAAAACCCAAAAAGAACCAACTCTTCACTAGGAAGAGGTCGGTGGCCAAGGCCACCATGTATGAGTTTATGGCATGGCACCGCGAAGATATATCTTGGGTCCATAACCACTACTCGTCATTTAAGCTCACAATTCATGAAATGAAAATAGAGATGAATGATTTTTACTATAGGCATATTGGGGGGAGGGAGAACCCAATTTATTAGGACAACACTCCCCCTAAATTCATGCCTACATCTAAACCAAGATAGAAGTTGAAACCATATGTGTGTATGCAAGATGGTCAAGTCAAGCTCCTCGAATCCACGATATTTAGTTCATTCCTCAAATAAGTGAATCTTGCTTCATCAAGTGGCTTCGTGAATATATCGGCAAGTTGGTCCTTGGTTGGCACATAAGCAAGCTCAATGTCTCCACGGGCAACATGATCTCGAATGAAATGATGACGAATCTCAATATGCTTGGTTCTTGAATGTTGCACCGGGTTGTAGGCGATCTTGATAGCACTCTCATTGTCACACAAAAGAGGCACTTTGTCACAAGTGACACCGTACTCCTTCAAAGTTTGCCTCATCCATAACAATTGAGTGCATGCACTTGCGGCTGCAACATACTCGGCTTCGGCGGTGGAGAGGGAAATGCAATTTTGCTTCTTAGAAGACCAACTCACCAAAGACCCACCAAGAAATTGGCAAGCCCCGGAAGTTGATTTCCTATCATCTTGATCACCGGCCCAATCCGAATCCGTGAAACCCCGAAGAGTGAAAGATGAATCCCTTGGATACCACAAACCAAACCTTGGGGTATGAATTAAATATCGTAGGATTCTCTTGACCGCCAACATGTGGCTTTCTTTAGGAGCCGCTTGATACCTTGCACACACACCTACACTCAACACAATATCGGGTCTAGATGCACAAAGGTAAAGCAATGAACCTATCATGGAGCGGTAGAGCTTTTGATCCACATCTATACCCTTTGGGTTAAGTTGTAGATGGCACTTGGTATCCATAGGAGTCTTCTTCTCCTTAGCATCCACCATATTGAACCTCTTGAGCATGTCTTGGATATACTTTGCTTGGCTAATAAAAGTCCCTCCTCTCAATTGCTTGATCTCAAATCCAAGGAAGAACTTCAACTCGCCCATCATAGACATCTCAAACCTATCGGTCATAAGCTTAGCAAATTCATCATTAAAAGCTTTGTTAGATGAGCCAAAGATAATATCGTCAACATATAGTTGGCATACGAAAAGCTCCCCTTTAACCCTCTTAGTAAAAAGAGTGGGATCGATTTGCCCAACTTCAAACCCACGGTCTAACAATAACTCTCTAAGGTGCTCATACCACGCACGTGGTGCTTGCTTAAGTCCATAGAGCGCCTTATCGAGCTTGTAGACATGGTTAGGGAAGTTGAGGTCCTCAAACCCCGGGGGTTGCTTAACGAATACCAACTCTTTCAAAGGACCATTAAGAAAAGTACTTTTAACATCCATTTGTTGCAATTTGAAGTTATAGCAAGAAGCATAAGCAAGGAGGATACGGATGGACTCAAGGCAAGCCACGGGAGCATAGGTCTCTCCAAAATCAATGCCTTAAACTTGAGAGTACCCTTGAGCCACCAAACGAGCCTTGTTCCTCACCACCATGCCATGCTCATCTTGCTTGTTCTTGAAAATCCACTTCGTGCCTATAACATTGCGGCACTCCTTTGGCTTCTCAACTAGCTTCCAAACTTTGTTGCGTTCGAAATTGTTGAGCTCTTCATGCATTGCTAGCAACCAATCCGGATCTTCAAGAGCTTCGGCAACCTTCTTTGGCTCAAACATGACAATGTGAGCTTGATGATCACTAAAATTTGCTAATTGCCTCCGTGTGGACACCTTGCTTCTCACATCACCAATAACCTTGTCAAGGAAATGTTCACGACGTTCCATGGTTCTTGCAACTCGAGCTTGACGACGGGCTTCGATATCCTCATTGCATCTTGGAGGTATCACTTGATCATCTTGATCATTTGAGTCCCCGTCTTGACCGGAAGGTTGACCTTGATCATCAATGGGCTCGGCTTCAACATTTGAAGAAGATGGTTGAGCAAGGTCTTGATCTTGGCTAGCGTCATGAGATGGAGAGTTTGAATCTTGCATAGAAACTTGATCAACGGGTTGAGGGTCTTCAACTTGTTCTTGGGTTGGTGCAACTTGCTCTTCTTGGGCAACGGTTTCTTGTGTAGATGAAGGCTCCACATGAGTAGAGCATTGTCCTTCTCGATCCACCACAAGGGGTTCCTCAATGGGGCGGAAGAATCCCACACCCATTCTTCTTATGGCTTCTTGAGGTATTACATCATCTACATCGGAAACATGAAATTGCGCCACTTGGGAGCCATCATTTTCTTCGAACACCACACTACAAGATTCTATGATGAGCCGTGAAGCTTTATCATAGATTCTATAAGTGTGGGATTCGCCACCGTAACCAACAAAAATACCCTCTAGAGATTTAGATGCGAATTTAGTAAGGCGACAACCTTTGATCAAATAGAAACACTTACAACCGAAGACACGGAAGTAGGAGATGTTAGGCTTGTTGCCGGTGAGGATCTCATACGGAGTCTTGTTCAAACCTTTGCGGAAGTAGAGCCGGTTGGATGAGTGACATGCCGTGGATATAGCCTCCGCCCAAAAACTTAACGGAGTCTTAAACTCCGCAAGCATGGACCTTGCCATATCCATAAGAGTCCGGTTCTTCCTCTCGGCTACACCATTTTGTTGAGGGGTATATGCGGCGGAATATTGATGACGAATACCCTCTTCACTAAGAAACTCATTGAGGGTGTAGTTCTTGAACTCGGAGCCATTATCACTCCTAATAGCCAATATGGGGACATTGTGTTGACGTTGCATTTCGGTGGAGAAGTCGATGAAGGTTTGTTGGGTCTCACTCTTCAACTTGAAGAAATAAACCCACGTGAATCTTGAATAATCATCGACAATCACCAAGCAATACTTCTTCCCACCAAGACTTGCTTCGGGCACGGCACCAAAAAGATCAACATGGAGAAGCTCCAAGATCCTCTTGGATGAAATGATTGTCTTTCTAGGGTGAGGAGAATCATGCATCTTGCCTTCAACACATGCCCTACAAACACGGTCCTTGGCAAAAGAGACATCTTCTTTTAGTCCGAGTATGTGGCCACCCTTGTGGAGACTTTGCAAAGTTCTCATGTTGACATGGGCTAGGCGGCGATGCCACAACCAACCCTTGTCGGCCTTTCCGAATAGGCACATCGAATTTGTAGTGGTTTTCCCCGAAAAGTCAACCACAAACAAATCATCCTCGACGTACCCAACGAAAGCGACCTTTAGAGTCTTGCTCCACAAGATGACCACAACATCAACATCAATAAAAACGGCAAAACCCATCTTATTAAGAGCATGGACGGAAAGTAAATTGTAACCAAGGCTTTCGACAAGCATGACATTTACTAAGGTGACATCCTTAGCAACTACCACCTTGCCCAAACCCGTTACCTTAGACTTTGATCGGTCTCCAAATGTGACGGTTCCTCCATTTATGCTTGTTCTCAACTCCGTCATGATCTCTTTGCTTCCGGTCATATGTTTAGTGCATCCACTATCAAGCACCCATTTTGACCCGCCGGAAGCATAGTCCTACAAGGAATCATTGCTTTGATTTAGGTCCCCATTTTTCAATGGGTCCTCTTTTGTTAGCAACAAGGGTCTTAGGAACCCAAATAGAGCGGTAAATAGGCACATTTCTAGGACCAACGAATTTCGCATAGACATCCCCATAATAATCAACAAAGATAATGTAATAGGGGTTAGTCTTTCCCGCAAAGTCATCACTAGTAGTTTTGCCCCTTGTGGCACTACCACTAGCAATGTTGACCCTTTTTGCTTGAGGGGCACTAGGGATGTTGGCCTTCTTAGCTTGAGGAGCACTAGGGGGTGCCCTAGCATCTTTCATGAAGGACTCCTTTTTCTCCTTCTCAACGAAACCAACACCACCTCTCCCCTCCTTGGAAGGGACAAACGGTCTCTTACCACGGGAGATGGCATTAGCAAGGTTAACTTTCAACCTAGCATTTTCCTCAATAATATTTGCATGATCACAAGTAATAGGAGTAGAGGAGCTAGGCACATCAATTTTAGATGGTTGAGCTTGAAGTTGTTCATACGACTCTTTGAGGGTGGAGAGCTCACTCTCCAAAGCCTTGTGAGCCTTAGAGAGATTCTCTAACTCCTCGGTTAGTCTAGAATGACCAACGCCAAGCTCGACCTTTTCTTTCTTGCAAATTTTATATTTTGCTCTAGCATGATCACGTTCCTTAATGAGCTTAGCAACAATTTCATTATTAGTTTCTTCTATGGATTCTAGTTGTTCTTCAAGAGAAACTCTAAGCTCATGTTCTTCTTCAAGGTTATCTTTTAGAGAAGCAATTTCCATGGCATCATCTCTTTCTATTTTACCTTTTACCTCTAGCATTTCAAGAGCATCATCATATTGACTCATAAGAGTCTCAACATGCTTCTTGGTTTCACCTTGCATGTTAGATATAAAATGATCCAAGGCAACAAGTTCCTCCTTAACTTCAAGACTAGTAGAATCATCTACATTACTTATGACTTTGGGAGTTGAAGGAGATGATACCTCATTGGCCTTGGCCATAAGACATCTTGCGGAAGAGGTTGAGACATTTTCATTGGGGGATTCAAAGAGAGAAGGGGTTGAAGCAATGGCAATCCCGGCCAATTCACTCTTGGTTTCTTCTTCTTCTTCTTCTCCGGATGAGTATTCCTCTTGAGCAATCAACACCATCCGTTGAGGTTTCTTGTTGGTGGGATTCTTCTTGAAGAATGGCTTCTTGTTGGGAATCTTGGGCTTAACCTTACGGACAAGTTTGCCTCCATGGTGTTCACGGTTCTCAAAGGGACATTCGGCTACGAAGTGATAGCGATCTTGGCAATTGTAGCATGAACGCACCCTTTGACCACCCTCCTTCTTTCCACTTGACTTGTTCACAAACTCTCTTGCCTTAGATGGACTCTTCCAAAAATCCTTGTGCGAGTGAGACAAAGTGAGAGCCGAGTAGTCCTTGAGGGTGTCCTCAAGCTCCTTGGGATCCCAATGAGATACATCTTCTTGTTCTTCATCATCACTGTCTTGTGCAACCATCTTGGCCTTCAAAGCTAGGGGAGAACTCTTGTGCATTCCAATGGCTCTAGCACGAGCATCTTCGGCGTTCTTGGCGGCCACTTTGAATGCGGACATCTCTTGCATGACTTCCATTGATGACATAAGGTGATAGTTGTGCCTCCCTTGGAGACTCTTCAAGTCGGATGACTCAAAGGGCCATAGAGCACTCACATACTTCCTCTTGATCCATGCATCATCCACATGAGTTGCCCCAAGTGACCGAAATTGAGTGGCAAGGGTCTTGAGTCTTCGATACATGTCTTCATGCTCTTCACCTTCTAACATGAAAAAGCCCTCGGCTTGGTTGCTCAAGGACTCAAACCTATTCCTCTTCATGCTCTCATTGCCGATGAACTCATTGGAGAGAGTCTCCCAAGCTTCTTTGGCGGTGGTGGCAAGCTCGATGTGGGACATGTGCTTCTCCCCCACGGCGGTTTGGATCATGTTGAGAGCCAATTCATTGAGTTGACAATCAACAACCTCTCTTCTTGTCATGTTGTTGGGGTCGTGTGCTTTGAAGCCAACCTCGATGATCCTCCAAAGCTCGATTGAAGCACTCTTCATATAAGATCTCATAAGAAATTGCCAATTAGAAAAACAAGATGGATTAAACTTGGGTGGGTCACCCCTATTGTTTATATGAGGATGAGGGATAGGTGGGTCGGGGGAGTATATGTGAGGAACCTCACTATAAGTCTCCTTCCCACTAGCATTTTTAGATGGGGATTCTTTAGTTCCATCACTACCCTCAACCTCCGATGCTTGCGCGGCGGAAGAATTTACCTCTAGCGGTGGTGGTGTGGGTCCTACTCCCTTAGGAAGGAGTTGCGCGATCATCTCACGCAATTCATTCATTTGAGTGTCCATGGTGGATCTAAGACGTGTTTCCAAGTTATCAAGATCCTCCATGGTCACCCCGGGTTTAGGATCTGCATCATCACCGGAGGTACTCATACTCTCTTAGGCGGTGAAGCCTAGATATAGAGACAAGGCTCTGATACCAATTGAAAGGGGATCGTATGAGCACCTAGAGGGGGGGTGAATAGGTGCTACCCAATTTTTATTTCTTTTTCAATTTAGGCTTGACACAAAAGATAAATTCTCTAGATATGCAACTACGGTGAATTTATCTATATGACAAGGACAAAAACAACTAAGCAAGAAACACAATAGGGAGATAAGGGAAGAAAGAGATAACCGAAATGGAAGCACGCGGAGACAAGGATGTATTCCCGAGTTCCTCCTTGTTAAGGGAGTATGTCTCGTTGGAGGGGTGTGAGCTCGCCACAAAGGCCTACTCAACGCCACAAAGGCCTCACCCTATTCTCCGATGAACCTCGCCACAAAGGCCTAGTTCACCTTCCACTATTGGAGACCTTCAAGGCGGAATCCGGAGCCCTTACAACATTCTTGGGGCACACACCCACAACTTAATTGGGGGCTCCCAAATCAACACTCTGTTACAATTACAACAACAAGTGAGCACAAGAATCTAGGGTAACACAAAGCTAACCCTAGAAACAAGAATCCTCGAGAGAACGAGGGGGAAATGAAGAACGGCTTGGTGAAGATGTAGATCCGGGTCTTCTCCTTCAATCCTCCGAAGATCAACGCGTTTGGACGGAGGAGTTGGGAGATTTTGTGATTTTGAGCTCTCAAAAACTAGGGTTCATAAATGCTGGACGAGCTAGCTGTCTTGAGGTAGGTGGAGGGGTATTTATACCCCTCTGCAAAAACTAGCCGTTTGGGTTCACTTAACCCGGAGACTCCGGCCTAAGAGGGCCGGAGACTCCGGTCTTGGCCGGAGACTCCGGTATCCTTCCGGGGTCCCTCCGGGCAGGCTCCAGTAGCTCCCCACACATGCACGCTTGATCAAAGGGCCGGAGACTCCGGTCAGGAGGACCGGAGACTCCGGGGTAAGCCGGAAACTCCGCACCCGGGCGGAGAGTTGTCGAGGATGCTGGGCAGGCCGGAGACTCCGGTCACCTGGGGCCGGATACTCCGGCCTCCCGGAGACTCCGGGCATCTTCCGGTGATCCTCCGGAGGGGTATCCAGAAGCTCCCCACACATTGGCCAGAGAGCAGGAAAACAAGGGGCCGGAGACTCCGGCCTGGGAGGCCGGAAACTCCGGCCAGGAATTTCCTGCAGCAACCAAAACCTCGCCCTTTCTTCACTTTTTGGTGCAAGATGCTAGGGGTAAAAATTATGTCAAAACCTGCACCACTTAGCATCACATTAGATAGTCATTAGTGTTGTTAACTAACACACAAAACACATAGGGGTTAGGAAATGTTCTTTCACAAGCAGCGTGTTCTGGACGCGAACTGGGCGCGACCGGGCTCCCGTCCTCACACCCACAGTGCGCGCTCTGGGACAAAAAAATATGAAAACAATTGTATTGCAAGTTTATGATTTTTCCTTGGTAGTAGTACACTTAAAAGGAAGATTCCCTCAAGTTTTTTTTTGAGTTTTCCTCGATTTATGTGATTTTTTCATCGGTAAATGCTATTTAACTCATATAATGAGTGGAATATAGTTAAAAAGCTCAACAATTCAAGATATTCAGGGATTCTGCCTCCCTTATGATATACTATGTGTGAAAATTGTGAGACGTCAATTTGAAATCTTATTCGGGGTATCTACTTCACAAAAAATAGAGATTTTGGCACTAAATAGATAATGAAAAATAAAATAAAAAATATTTTTGAATTTTGCTTTGGCAAAGTTGTTTATAATGTCAGTACACATGTTCGTGGCGAGTTTTGTCATCATATATAGAAGGTAGCCATGGATATGGCCATGGCCATGGTCTTTGTCTTGAAAGCCATGAAACTCCAGACAAGGTTGTTCTTTTTGTGAACACTTGTTAAATAAAAAACGTTATATTGCAAGTTTATGATTTTCCCTGATAGTAGTACACTAAAAAGGAAGATTCCCCCAGGTTTTTCAATTTTTTGAGTTTTTTCCATTTATATGAATTTTTTCAAAACAGGGAGAAAATTGTCTTTGTGACCATTCATATCTAATGGGTGCATTTTCCAACTTTTTCTGTGCAATTGTGTAGAATCATGGTAGACCACGTTTGTATGATTTTTCTATATTTTTTGGGCCAAACTATCACACAATTGTAGTTAAAATTTCATTTATTGTCGGTAAATGCTATTAAACTCATATAATGGCTGGAATATAGTTAAAAGGCTCAAAAATTCAAGATATTCAGGGATTGTGCCTCCCATAAGATATACTTTGTGTGAAAATTGTGAGATGACAATTTTCATTCTTATTTGTGGTACCTACTTCACAAAAATAGGGATTTTGGCACTAAACAAATAATAAAAAAATGAAAAATGTTTTTTTAATCTGGCAAAGTTGTTTATAATGTCAACACCCATGTTTGTGATTATTTGAATGTTGGTGAAACCTCAGATAACCCCGTTGATCCGCTCAAAACCCCACAGTCCCTCTCCAAACCCTAGCGGCGATCTGTGACCGTTCGATCATACCCTAGCGCCGAACTGCGTCCGTCCGATTGGGCGAGCCGGGACAGGCTGGTTCTGCCATGGCTAAGTTATTGGGGTAACTTGCTATCATTTTTTTCGAGAATATACTTGCTACCATTATACAAGATCAACAAGACAACAACTAATGCACTTAACAAATATTCGGCACTTAACAAATAATAATAATAATAATAAAAGGGATTTTTGGCCCTTTATCCTTCATACTAATATTCATTGGGGCCTAATACATATAACCTAAAATGAACTACCACTCGTCCTCGTCGTCGGAAACCTCCACCGGGGCCAGGGCCGGGGCCTTGCCCTTGCCCTCCACCTTCATTGGGGCCTTGCCCTTGTCCTCCAGCGAGTTGTTCAGAGCCTTCTGCAGGTCCTCCGAATACTGCGCAGCTCTCGCCTGCTCTGTGCCTTCCGCACCGACCACAAAAGCGACCAGAGTATCCACAAGATGTTTCTGCTTAGCGGAATGTCTGGCCTGCTCTGTGGCTTGGTAGTCGGCCCTTGCCGACGCCATACCCATGTCCACCACGTCCTCCTCCTCCTCTTCCTCCCCCTCCTCATCGGACTCAAGATCGATGAAGGGAATGAGATCGGGAGCAATGGACCGGCGGACGGCAAAGGTGCCCCTGCCCCTGCTTGAGCTCGGAGGAGTCCTGCTCGAACTCGAAGAAGCCCTGCCCGGCGCCGAGGTGTACTTTCCCTGCCGCCGCCTTCGCTCGACTGAAGAAACCAAGGATAGTTGACGTGGCGGCGGTGGTTCGAGCTGCTGCCACGACCTGGAGTGGAGCCGCCACCACCACGAGCCATGGAAGGATCAACCCAAAGATCAGAGGGCCGGGCTTGGGTGGCAAGGAGAGGAAGAGTAGATCACTGGGCGATGGGGGTGCAATGGGAGAAGAAAATGGCTCCTTTTCTAGGCATCACTGGGCGACGTCTGGATCAGCCGGCAGTAATGGTGACCGCCGACCGGGGCATTGATTCGGCTCGCCAGACTCAGCATGCGGCAGGACAGACTTTGCAAGAGAGCAGTTGCGCGACGGTGCAGATGCGCGGCCAGGCCGGCAGCGTAGGCGGCGATGCAGCTTTTTGCCAGCCATTGAAGGCGCCCAAATTCGGGGACGGCGAGCAGCATGGACGCGCACGACTGCATGCAAACACTCCTCCTGTCCGGCCCTACCCCGGCCCCACTCGTGAGGAAGCAAAAGGCGAAAGACCACGGGGGGCCCATCGAAGGTATCCCTTGATTAAACAAGTGCCCCTGTCCGGCCCTACCCCGACCCCACTAGTCAGGCCGAGTAACGGTCAAAGGAGGTTGACCCGACGGAAACGACCGCTTGGCCGCCTGCGAGAGTGGATAGAGCGAAGTGGGGCAAAAATGAGGAAAGCTAAACTAGTGGGGAAAAACGAGCAAAACTAAGGGAAGTGGGGCACGAAAGTAATAAGCCCTTATATATTTGGAGTAATTCTTGGTCAAAGAAAAAACACGAGGGCGCCTTACTTATTAGAATGGAGGGAGTATCTATCTATATCTCTTATAAGTCAAAACCCTAATAACATGTATTTATGATTTTTCTATCTCAACATGTAAGCTATCCATATCATCCATTCTCTTATCCGATCAATTGTCCATGTCGTCTCCATTACAATTTAATTAATCTCTATATGCAAGCTACAAATTATCCATTTCTTCAACCATCAAATTGTTTAAATTAATAATTTGTATCACATACTCATTTCGTGTCTATTAAATTTAGTATCTCGACTACGATCAATTAAATTTTGCATATTCCTTTAGACGACATAATATATTACACCTCTTATTCACTTTTATTGACACAACATAGTTTTTAAAGAGTTACCCGCTACAACATGCGGGTATCCTTCTACTTTACCCAACATGTTGGTAACTATATATATCGTCACCATATCTGCAGTTTTTCACTCAGACACCCTAATAGTTGTATCATCACCACAACGAAAACTATTTAGTCAACACCTTGATAACTAAATCATCACCATAGTGGTAAATTTGAATTCGAGACGTTGGTAACTACCTCTAAACAAGTTTATGGAGGTGGAGCATTCCCTTCTTGTGAGTGTGCGTCATCGCTAAGAACAAGTGTGGCGGCTTGTGGGGTGGTGGTTTAGAAACCCAACTCTTTTGGCTGTGTGTCGGGGCACAGTGCATCGCGCGCATCCGGACCGGTCATTGAATCCGATATATAAGGTTCGAATCCTCATTGATGGCATAGATCGCTAGAAAACCGGTGGGGCTTGTTAGTTTCAGGGTAGAGATGGGAGATGCGGGACCGCTTAATTGGTATCGAAAGGCATCCACTGTCAACTATTTAAAAATACTTACTTATGCCAATGATTTTATATACCACATAAATATACTACTATGTCATAGCCCCAAAAAAAGAAGTCAGAACGAACTTTTCATTTAAAACTTAGCAGGAATGACGGAGTACATGATTTTCAAGATATGAATCATCAGAGGGAAAATATGACAACGGAGTTCGAGCTTTATTTTATCTTGTTATATTACTGTATTATTAGTTTAGATCAAGACACCGGAGTTCGAGGTGCGCTGGCAGTGTAGCCAATTGGCGGCTGCATCCCGGAGCCGGCCCAGTCCCACCGGCATATTTCACGTCACGGCTTCATCACCGGAAAAACAAACTAATCAGCACGCCACCTCGTCCGGAACCACACCGGTTCTCTCCCCTCTTCGGCTCTTCCCCTTTCCCGTGCCCCGTGCCCGGCGCACGAGTCCCTTCCCTCCAATCAAACCAAGCATTCATCTCCCAATTCACCAGTTCGCCGCTCCGATCGCAATGCCGCCCCAACGGTCGCTGTGAGCCGCGGATCCCGCACCCCAATCCCACCTCGACGCTGTGCAAGGCCGCGCGCGGCCGCCCCCGTCCGGCGCCCTGGAGCCGTCGCAGCAGGAGGCGGTGAAGCCTTCCCCGACCAACGGCCGTATCCGCTACCGCTCGCCCTCGGCGGCCGATCTGCTCCCAGCCGACGACCTCACAGTTGGCCCCTCCGCCGCCGATGCCGCCGCGGCCACTGCGGCGGCCGCCAGGATGCGGCGCTTCTCGGCCGCCGGCGCGCGGCAGCAGCAGGGGGAGGCCGTGTCCGACCGCGTGCACCGCTACCGCGGGGTGCTGATGGTGCTGCTCTCGCCGGTGCTCCTCATCTCGTTCGTTCTCCTCCTCATGCCGCGCTCCCCGGCCTCCCTCACCGGCGGGGCCTCCGGTGTGCTCGTCGCCACCGGAGGCAGGAGGTGGGGCCCCCAGGCCGTGGGCGGAGTTGGTGACGGATCGAACAGGTATGCAGTGATATTTGACGCCGGGAGCTCTGGGAGCCGCGTGCACGTCTACTGCTTCGACGGGAACCTGGATCTCGTTCCTATAGGCAACGACATCGAGCTGTTCAAGCAGGTGACTTGTTTAGGATTTTTTTGGGTTCACTTAACAAAAATGTGCTTGAGGTTGTCGGGTGGATCTGGTATTGTTTTGATCTTATGCGACAGCTTTAGTGGAGATGTTTGTTGCTGGGTTGATATTTTAAATGACATTGTTCATTCCTGCAAAACATGTATATGCGAGAGTAAACAAAATAACTTATGGAGTACTGCAGATGAATGGCTAGTGCACTTCATGCGGATATTGTTATATGGTAGCACTGAGTAGAACAATGGACCCATGAATCTAGTACCCCCACAATTAGGATAACTGAATTCAGTATGTACGTTGGTGGTTTATTTTAAAGACATTTAGAATAAATAGCACAAATGATGCTAGTTGCGTGAATGCAATTGGCATGCTAGCACACACATCACTCCACGAGAAGTCGACAGCCAATCCATTTCCAGTGTTGCAACTATAAATGAAACCCAGCCTTTTGGCTTATGATCGGCTCAAGTTTGTGGGAAGCATGGCCGTGTTTGTTGTTGATATCTACCCAATAAACTCAAGAACCTGGTGCAGGCTGTCTATCTAAAGCAGCAATTGTCACCTAGTTATGTGAACCTTATGGATGATCACGTCTATGTAGGTAACTAAGCTGAGTTCAATATTCTTCTACAGACAGCTGAACTATGGAATGATGCTTATATGTCAAACAAGACTAGCTGGTATTTTCTAAAATATTTTGAAAAATGAATGTTCTACCTGCCTTTTACCTGACTGATGTTCTAGAGATAATATAGGGAAATTTGTTGAATCTTAGAACGATTCAGTTGCTAAACACCATCATATTGCAAACTAGACAAGAAATGCTCAGAACCGCCATCAATCTGGCCCTTCTATCAGTTATAGAACCCAGGTTAGTTGTCAATCAATGTAAGGTCTAAGGTGTTTGATGACTAAAAGGTTGTCAAACTTAAAACATCACTAATTGCTTATCATTGTCAAAGCTACCCCCTGTTCTTGACCAGAGAAGTAGAAAGCACCAGTTAATTACCTTCTTACGGCTTGTCCTCACTTCTGGAAAGGACTTAGGCATGATCTTTAGAAGTTTCATGGACCTTGCAGAGAAAGATGCTGTTTCTTCCTAGACATAAAATCATCTGACAATCTTAAAATACTCCTGTGATGCTGTAATATACTTGAATAGAAAAGAACAATTTTCCATGGATAAAAGAGAGAGGAATCTAGAATTATCTGATATTCTATATCTCTTTCCCTTCAGAAAAAGCCAGGCTTGAGTGCTTATGCCAAGGATCCACAGGAGGCTGCTGAGTCACTTGTTTCTCTTCTTGAGGAAGCTGAAAAAGTAGTCCCTGTAGAATTGCGTGAGCAAACACCTGTCAGGGTTGGGGTGAGTAATGGTTTTCTGTATCTACAGAATTTCGCAATTGGTTTTTCTGGTCATTTTACATTGTTGAACCCTTATGCAGGCCACCGCAGGCCTCAGAGCATTAGGAGCTGAAAGGTCTGAAGAAATTTTGCAAGCGGTAAATGTTCTCCAATAACACCTCTTTTTCGTGTCATTCTGTCAAGATTGGATCATGCCATTTTTCATATAGTGTCATTTTTTGTTGATGTGGCGCTTACTGTGTTTAATTTTTTTAACGGATATGTCATTCTTTTGGTTATTATTAATTACCAATTCTGCAGGTTAGGGATCTTCTTCGTGACAAGAGTTCTTTCAAATCCCAACCAGATTGGGTCACCGTTCTCGATGGATCTCAGGAAGGTGCATTCCAGTGGGTATGACCAATGCAGTCCCAATTGTATATATGTTTCCTCCAAAACTGTTGTATATATGTTTCCTCCAAAGAGAGTTTATGGTCTCGATGGATGGAAGTAAAGAAAACTTTCCATGGGCTGCTCTTTTGTCACCTTTACCTTTCGTAAGCAACATGAATTCTTCTTTTACATCAACATGAATACTCCATTGTTCTTATAGGTTACCATCAACTATCTGTTGGAGAAATTGGGAAAGCCTTACTCACATACTGTTGGAGTGGTTGATCTAGGCGGTGGTTCTGTCCAAATGGCTTATGCTATCTCAGAAAAGGATGCAGCAAAGGCTCCTCTAGTTCCAGATGGCGAAGATTTATATGTGAAGAGGTTGCTGCTAAAGGGGACAACATATTATCTGTATGTTCACAGGTATGCATCAAATAAGTTATTGCAGTCCTAACTCAAAATGTCTAAAGATTATCAAACTTTCTGTCCTGTTATTTTTCTGCCAAGATACTACGCCAGTTATCTCTAGAACGTTTATTAGTGGGGCAAATTTTACCAAATCAGTCTTTAGGCTGTCTACTTATGGTTCCTCCAGTAGGAATGACCTACAAATATTTTCTATTTAGATTTTGGACTCCTAGGTCATATCATATGGAAGGCAGCTATCATTTAGGAAGTTCGTACCAGACAGTAACCACTGCCCGATGTAGTGCGCAGATAAGGTGCAAGTTTGGGCTGCCCTGTGGCTCACCTAGTTATTTGGCTTCATGAATTGCATTAGCAGAAGGGAATTGTGTGGAAGTAAACTACCCAATGAGCTGTGGGTTGTCCCATTTGCATCTCCCAGACAATCTTGCACCATCCACCCTGCCATCAATCAACCCCCCCCCCCCCCCAAAAAAAATTTTAAGGACTTTTAATGTTACTTTAAATTAGTTTATTATAACAAGATAGTCAAATTTAGCATCATTTTATGTTTTAAACGATTGGTCATGGAGGTCACTACATCTTCCGCAGTCTGTCTGTCACCTCTCTGATGTAGACAATATTGTTTTCTACAACTGATATCACAATATTTCTTGCGTTTAAATAAGATAGGTAAAGACCATTGCCATAACTGCAAACATTGTTTTCCTCAGTTATTTGCATTATGGTCTGCTGGCGGCTAGAGCAGAGATCTTAAAAGCCGGTGAAAGCAATGATTACAGCAACTGCATGTTGGACGGATATCATGGTATGTGTGCTTTATTTTGCTTTAATCTTCCAAACTCAATGTTCCAACGTTTAGAACATTTCCTTATTACATCTTTGGAATTTTAAATGTACACATGCAAATGGATCACCATTAGGATACCCTTCTACTCTCTTAGTTCAAATAAATGAATTAGTTGTGCAAAAAATGATGTGACTTTGGAATTTTAGTTCATTTGATTGAACTAAGTAGGGTCAGTGGGTACCCCCTGGTGACCAATTTGCATCTCTATTTAAATGGACTTCATGTGAATTTACTGAAATTATATCAGCGTCATAATGACGGATGCTCATTTTAATACTAAAATGTATTTCTTATTTTCTTTTCATGAACATTGTTCTGTCCTATGCAGGGATTTGTACCGTGTTCCAAAATAAGCATCATCTTTTGTCATCCTGTCGAATTTTGCATGCCTTCGAGTGCTAATAGAGTATTACATTATGTTTAATAAACTAAATAAAGGCATTGATAAAAGCATAACTGCTCTACTGTCATATTATGCTCAGTAGGAGTGTACATGCATGTTTCAGTGTTCCCATAGATGAAAAATTCCTTCGAATTCACCATGTCAATTGCTCCTATAGTTCCTTTGTATTTACGGTGTCAATTGATTCTTATGATCGTGTATGACAATGTTGGAATTTAATTGCCATCTGCATTGTGTTGTAGGGAAATACCAATATGGTGATGATACATTTGAGGCATCAGGTTCGTCGTCTGGTGCTAGTTATTCCAAGTGCAGGGCTGTTGCAGGGAGAGCTCTTAAAGTTGATGAACCGACATGCACTCACATGAAATGCACATTTGGTGGTGTATGGAATGGTGGCGGTGGAGATGGACAGAAGAATCTTTTTGTAGCGTCATTTTTCTTTGATAGGGCTGCTGAGGTAAGTCCTTTTGACAGATGCACTTTTATTTAGCAACCAAAAGTGTTTGCTACGGCTTGACTGCATTGACGAAACCAAGCAGTCAAACAATGTTACAACCTGACGGGAAAATTGTTGAATACCTTCCCACTCCCAGCAAAGCAAAAAAATAACAAAGCAGTCAAATAATACATACTGATCAAAGTAGCAGACAACACAGACCTAGCAAATGTTTTTCATCTCGGATAAATGCATCTCAGCACAACACCTATCAGAGCCTTCACGGTCCAGCTCACCTCAAGGCTATCCTCATTTGTTCCTTTGACTCACTCTCTAGCCTTCCAATACAGTGATTGATCTGGACTTCTGGAGCCACAACAGGTCCTTGCAAATGCAGCACTGCCTGGGCCCATAGCATCCCCTTTAGTCTAGTCTAACCAGCCTTTCCTCTTAAAAAGAACTGCACTCCTTCGTTTCCAGACACACCATCATGCTGCGTCACAAACAATATTTAGCACACTGATTATTATCACTTAACCACCACCTATACATATTAGGATTCTTGACCAATACTGATGCAAAGAAGTTCAGAGATAAGATGATGTTGAACCAACCCCACGTTGGAAGAAACAGTGTACCATGGGTTCATTGCAAAAAAGGCATGTTATCATGTACATTCTTATTCTTGCTCAATTTTCCTGTGGTTAGAAGCTTTTTATGTTATTTTCCAACAGCCATAAGGTCTTGATGACGTGGTGGAAAGCGCAATTGCCAACTGGCTTTGCACAGGGTTTAATTATCTATACCACCAAGTTGGGGTTCATTGACCATATGCACCGAAGTTGATGACAGCCTACAATGGACTCACGTAATACACCATATTATTGACAAAATTACAAATCATTCAGTCAGGTTCATAAAAAACACAACAATTTTTTAGCAGTTCAAACCTGAGTTTTATCAATCAATAATCGAAACATCTTCTGGAAGCCAATTTCAAATTGATCCATCAGCCACATCAGCTAGAAAAACATCCTGCTAATGAACAGATCCCAACATTGAACTGCTAAACTGCAGCTCCCGACCAGTTTCCACCACAGAAATGAATATTGATAATATTGCCAACGTGCCAGCTAATACCCTTTGTGTCTTCATGACAGGCCCATATGATCATCTACCATGCAACCTGCCATCTAAACCCTTTTTTTGTTTAAATCAAACAGTTCTTTTCCAAGAAAATTACCACATAGGTAATCAGCATGCAGTCAAGCAGATCTAAATCGTGTATTTTAGGAATCCCGAAACCACCAGTCTTTCCTCTGGCATAAAGTGATGGCTAAACTTTCTTACTGTTCTGATGCTGGTCGCTGTTGACTTGCTTGCCTGTCACATTACACATTTAATTGTCGCTCATTGTCTGCTCAGGCTGGTTTTGTAAACCCGAAGGCAGCAGTTGCTAAGGTTAAACCGTCAGACTTCGAGGAAGCTGCAAGACGTGTTTGTAAACTGAACGTGAAGGAGGCACAAGCCACCTACCCTGATGTTTCAGAGGAGAACATTCCATACCTTTGCATGGATCTTGTCTACCAGCACACATTACTTGTGGATGGATTCGGTATGGCTCAATGTAAAAGTACAAAATTCACAATAGCTTTAGAAGTTTCAACATATTTCTTATTTTTTTGCCTGCATTCTTTCAGGTGTGGATCCCTATCAAGATATTACATTAGTAAAGAAGGTGCCTTATGGCAATTCATTTGTCGAAGCAGCATGGCCCCTTGGTAGCGCCATTGAGGTGGCATCTTCATCATAGGCAGAGACAGGGCAGTAACTTAAGAACCCCCAGCATATAGTTTTGGCTTAGCTTACCATTCTTGAATAGTGAGTTTAGATCCTAAAGTTTAATCTTAGAATTTTTCCTTGATTCACCATTTGTTCTCCATCTTCCATTCTATTTATTTAGCCTTTAAATACATTAACGTATACAAGAGAATATAGATTGGAGTTGTCCTGTGCGGCCATTTGAAGGTCTAATTTTTTTTGTACTAATGGGAGCCAGATGAGATACTTTGTAATCCTTTTGGACTTTGACGCAGATGCATAAATCTATACTATTCAGTCTTATTCTATTTTGTGAGTCATATAGTTTCATGTTATCCTTTGCTCCTTTGTAGCAACTCGGTTGAATTACTGCTATTTTTTTCTTTGTGTGCAAGAACATGGTGTTACCCTCTTTTGAATAGATAGTGTACTGGAACCCTATTGGGTTTGTTCAGTTAATCCCCTCCCCAAGGGGACTGGAGAGGATCGGAGGATTTTGACTTGTACGGGATTTGTAGCAACTCGGTTAAATTACTGCTATTTTTTTCTTTGTGTGCAAGAACATGATGTTACCCTCTTTGAATAGATAGTGTACTGAAACCTATTGTGTGCATGGGGATTGAGAGGATCGTATTTTGGTCCAGGAGATTTAGAATGTAGATTTAGTATTCAACTGCTGGCCATATTGCCGAGTACGGACTGCCCGAGATCAGTTTGTGGTTTCCCTGTAATTGCTGAAATGCATAGCACAACTCAAGTAAAGTAGCAAAGCTGCGATGGAAACACAATTGGGCTACATTTTTTCGTTTGCAAGCAATTTCGGGCTAGGACATACTACCTTCATTCCATAATATAAGCCGTTTTGGTAGGCAAAAATGGCCTACCAAAATGACTTATAATATGGAACAACGGTAATATTTGCATACACTCCTTTCCCTCGAAGGAACTATCGAAAGAAATGTTTAACCTTGATGATAATATAATAGACGAAATAGGTCTAGAAGATTAAATGGTCAGGAAGGCAGTGCCCTCATTACGTTCCAAGTTCAAAGTATATGTCGTTTCTGAAAGAAAGTCTTTAGGTGCCACAGCTGCAATGTGACAACCCCAGCGCACACAACCAGAGACAAGAGGGTGAAGGACTGCATTCTTACTGTTGTCTCTTCGTTGAGCCTCTGTATCTCACCTTCCCTGGCATTTGTAGTGAGTAACACAGTTTATAAGTAAGGATTAATGAGCGACATGATTTCAAGGAGAAGAGCTCATGCAGGAACAGAAAAAGACTTGAGCAGGAGTCGGCAGGGTTACCTTCCACTGAGATAAATCATCTCTTCATTTATGAATCGAGCAGAATCCTCCAGGTTCTTCAGTTCTTCAACAATCGACTAGGCAAGACATAGACTGCCAGTAAGACGTAACTAACTCAAATGAAACGCTAAGGAAACAAGATTATTTTCCCTTACGATTTACCCAATTTTTTCCTTGCGTTCAGCACAAAGAAGCAAATGTGTGTTTCCACTCACCAAAGAGCTCTCTCGAGTAAAGTTATAGTGATTGACTGATCTCTGAAACCCGAAGTCCGATTTGCAGAAGTTTACATATATACTCTTAATTTCCTATTGACCCCTCATGTCATTTACTAATTATGCAAAAGATTGTTCGCCATGCCTGTGGTACCTTGCTCTGATAATCTGCTGATGGTCATCAATTTCTTCAGTAATATCACTTAAAATGGGTAATTTGGTTGTGAAGTTATGCCTTTTCTGGCGTACAAGTTGAAGTTATTTTATGAAACTTTGAACGGCGAAGCTTTGGATGGTTGACTCCATCAAAACAAGAATGGTCAGCCTATGTTATGTTTCAGCAAAAAAAAAAAAAAACTGATAAAAATGATGGTTAGAGCGAAGAAACTATAGCTTTGAACCCGAGGCATCTGGCATGCAATTGCATTTCCCCAACAAATATTCGTGCAATGGTGGTGACCAGCATGCAGCAACAAAATGTATTATGATTTCAGTATCTACATTGAACAATCTATGGACATGCAGAAAAAGATAATCCAAGAAAGAAGTAATCATATGGAGTTATGGACCTATACTACTCCTACTGCATTGCAGTCAACACGAATCACGAAACAGCAGCAATCTCGGATTATTCAGATAAAATAAGAACTCAAAGGGCGAGAAGCGTACATCAACACTTCCTTTGTTGGCAGTGGCGACGGCGGTAAGGGGTCCCTGTCCCTCTCCCTCGGCGTGGACACGGAGGCCGATGGCCCATTGCACGTAGACGGAGACGATGGTGCCGCGCTCGTAGTGAGGCGACCAGAAGCAGACGACGTATGCTCCGTCGCTCACCGCTTGGAACACAATGATGGCGATAGCTGGATTGGATCAACACTCAAACTCTGAAACTGTTAGCAAGAGACAGAGAGAGACAGAGAATTTTGGCGCTGTGTAAAACGTACAGCTTTTCTTCCGTTTTCCCTTGTATATATTCTTCGGTTACAGAGACTAACTGAACCCTGAAAACCTGCTAACAATCCGGAGTGCTTGCGAGTCGTGGTCGCTGCCATCCCAACGTCCCTCGCCTGCATCTCCTACTTCATCGCCACGACCAGATAATGCCGTGCCATCCCACGACCAGGCCCTGAGGGCATGTACAATGGTTGATAAGACCGTCTTATCATTAATCTGCCACGTAGTTTAGATATGACAACAAAACATGATGTACAATGGATTATTTTTAACCTTATCTTTAATAACCAGATATCCCTAAAATTATGGTGAGAGAAATTGTGCTAAGAGATGATCTCTTAGCTAAGAGAAGACAAACCTCTTTTTTTCGTTTCTCTCTACTCCAACTCAGCAATCATCCTACGTGGCACTGCGATGATAAGACCATTGTACATGCCCTGATGATGCCCTATACTCTAGGAAATAAATGTGCGTGTCAATGTGCGGACAGAACCCACACTACATGACTTATTCAGCTAACTGAAGAAAACAAAGCAGCAAGGTTTACTGTCTAACAATCACTCCCTAAACCATGTGCCACTTACTGAACCTCGACGACACCAATTGCTGCGCGCAGTTCCTGAAACTTGACATGCCCAAGTGCCTTCGTCAGTATATCAGCAAGCTGGCCTCCGATGCCGATGAACTCGATCTCCACGCTCCCATTCTCCACGCACTCCCTGATGAAATGATACCTGGTATCATGGAATACATGATTCTTGCAGAGGGAGATCGCGGACTTGTTGTCCACCTTCAGCGTGATCTTTTCTGCCTCCTTGTTCTGCAATTCTCCGAGGAGGCGAGATAGCCAGATGCCCTGACAGGCCGCGGTCGTCGTGGCGATGTACTCAGCTTCACAAGAGGACAGGGAAACCACCTTCTGCTTCATGGACTGCCAACTGAGCAGGTTTTGGCCGAGGAAGAACAGAACGCCGGTGGTGCTCTTGCGGGTGTCGATGTCGCTTGCTCTTCCAGTTCCTTGCATGTATCGGCACCCAAGGTGCCGCGTTCCGGCAATGTACCGGAGAATGTGCTTGACGGCGGCTAGATGCTCGGTGGTGGGCGCCTCCATGAAACGGCTCACATAGCCCACCGAATACGTGATGTCGGGGCGCGTATGTACCAGGTAACAAAGACTGCCGACGATGCTCCGGTACTCCGTCGCGTCCGTTGCTGGCACGGTGCTCACCTTGCTGAGTTTGAACTGCAGATCCATTGGCACTTGGCACAGGTTGCATCCAGCCATGCCACTCTTCTCGAGGATCTTCGTGGCATACGCGGCCTGGCTTAGCGTAATGCCATCCTTTCCTTGCTTCACCTCGATACCAAGTTAGAAGCTGAGCAATCCTAGGTCACTCATGTGGAACAGGTTTTTCATCTCCTCCTTGAACCGCGTGATCTCTAGATTGTCGTTGCCCGTGATGACAAGGTCGTCGACATAGACGCCGACCAGCAACCTCGCCTTGCCAGTGCTGCGCCCATAGATGGCGTGCTCTGGATCGTTCCTGCTGAAGCCGAGTGATAGCAGACAGCTGTCTAGTTTGGAGTACCACAATCGTGGTGCCTGACGCAGCCCATACAAGGCCTTGTCCAGACGTGGCACCTTGCACTCCTGCCCTGCGATGATGAAGCCTGGTGGCTGCGCCACGTACACTTCCCCCTGCAGTTCGTCGTTGAGAAAGGCGCTCTTGACATCCATGTGATGGACAGGCCACCCATCTTGTGCAGCAAGGGCGAGAAGCAGGCGGGCAGACTCGAGGTGTGCCACTAGAGAAAACACCTCCTCGTAGTCCACTCCCTGCCTCTGGACATATCCCTTTGCGACAAGCCTCGCCTTGTATTTCTGCACGTCGCCGTTGGCATCCCCCTTCAGCTTGTAAACCCACTTCAGTCCTATGGGCTGATGACCTGCATGCAGACCAACAAGACGCCAAGTCTTGTTCTTGATGATGAATGCCATCTCCTCGTCCATGGCGCGCCTCCAGTCATTGGTGAGCTCAGCCTCGGCAAAGGTGTGAGGTTCGTCGACGACGCCGAGGTGTAGTTCGTCTTCCTCGACCACCATGTAGTCGAGGTCGTCCTCGTGCACCATCACATATTCATCGTAGATGTGATTAGGCTGCACGATGCCGTCACATGCTCGTGTCTTCATGGAGTGGCGAGGCTGTGGCGGAGGTGTAGCGCCCCGACCCCAGAACTATACAGTGGAACGTTGTGTAACTGGTCATGCTACACAATTGAGGGTTACTGGGTTTACCAATCCCAGGCCAAAACTCATTGGCAGGTGTGCTCGGAATGGATCATCGGCACACAACACCTCAATCATGCCATAAGCTCAGACATCGCTTCCATGTATAGTAAAGAGACCGAGACTTGTGGAACGAACTGGCACATCACAGACTCTACGACACAAAGATATCATAGTTCAACTCATATAATTGAGAAAGATAGCAAATGACACATCAGAGGTCACTGACCCATCATTACAACAAGCGGAAGCAAATTAAAGTTGTCTAAACAACAAGATCCAAATTATGGCCTAAGAGGCCTACAGATAAACATACCGTGCCAGCCTGTTCCATGACGTCCCAAGCTGCCACCTGGGAACCCAGACTACTCGTCGAAGTCAACGTAGAACCCACCTTCCAGTTCGGTGGCGTCCTTCTCTGAAACAAATAATAATCAACAAAGCAAGGCTGAGTACGACGTACTCGCAAGAATTAGTAGGGCGATATAGGCCCGATGCTGACGGAGGCTTCAAAGCTATATAAGTGGTTGTTTTGCATAAAGCTAGTTTTGTTTCCTCCCGAAGACTAGGACTCATGGCATCGTCTAATCAGAAGGTTTTCATAAGGGGATAAGAGGGTAACACTTTTCTCTTCGGTTCACCGGGAACCTACTGTATTCAGCAACTCCACTTATCTCCACCAAGGCACTCCCTCGAATCTCCCTCGAGGAAATGAACCTTTTATCACACGTTGATTATGCAACCTCTAGCTGCCATTTGATTAAGATCAGGTTCAGGTTTTCTATGAGCTAATCCGCCTTTCCCAAGATTTTGTCCATAACCGTGGACACGGCTTTTCGAAAAGATTAAACCCTGCAGGGGTGTACTGTTTTTAGCCACCGGTACCGTCCGACCCCTTGCCTAGCTATTAGCTCTCTTCCGGGGAAAGCCGGCAGGGCGGGCGCGGTTAAACCTTTACAAAGCATGGGACTATCCAAGGGTCATCGTGACGATAGGACAAGTTCAGCGCCTATTTCAACACCCTGCCCCATCGCCACACCTATCACCATCATCATCATCATCTTCTTTTTCATCACCAGCCACACACTCGCAAATGGAAAGCGCAAACTAGAGGACCCTTGGATACGTCCGCACTAATTATTCGGTTAGTAAGGGGCCCATACCCCCACCGATGGTAGCACGCTCGGTTCTTGGTTCTAGCTAAAAAAGCACTCTCAGCCTAGGCGGCAAGAATGAGACAAAACACCAACGACCTTGTTGGCAACTCATCTCAGCCTTCTTAGCAATTTATTATCAACACAAGTCTCCACCACTGTCCGAACATTCCATTCAATTCACAAGTATGGAAATAATCAACGGACAACTCTAGCATTCGACTAAGCATGGCTAAGCATATCTAAGCATGACATACAACAGATATGAATTATCTCAGGCCAACACTTCAACCTATGGTTCATAGGTGGGGAAACAGATAATGGTTCAGGGAACATGCAATTGATAGGATATTATATACACTGACCAAAACTTGTCACCAGAATCGAATGCAATAATATGGTGGATAAAATACTTGGGTAATATGAGATATGCCAAGAAGGTTAGGTTAGCTCTTGCCTTGCTGGTAGTACTGGTCGCGCTGGTTGTCAAGGTATTGTGGTGGAACCTCGACTCCAGAATCTACCGAAACACAAACAATACAAGAAAGGAATAAATAACACGAATACAGGGTGCAATGCACAATCATGATGATATGTACATATTATGCATTGAAAAGGTATTGGGCATGTCCCACAAGTTAAATGGAACCCCTAAATTAAATATTGCAATTAACGGGTTAAAACTCCATCTTTAACTTAGTGAATTAGGTGAATATCCAAAATGTCCAGTACTTAATTATGAGGTAAATATGCATGAAAATGACATTATTTGATAGATATTAACCCACTGATCATTTTGGTACCTTGTTTGCATTTTTCCGATTAACGGTGAGGAAATAGTGATTTAAACGGTTAAGCAATTTAAATCATTTTAACCAATTCGAAAATGACATCAAAGTAAAAGTTATTTGCATGCTGTGATATTAACATAGGTAGATATCATTTGCTTTGCTGGTCATTTTGGTATATCATTTGCAATTTTTGAAGTAATATTCACCAAGTTATGATATTCCCAAAAATTGATTTAAATCTGCCATTTTAGTAATGTTTGGTAAACAGCACTAAATTTAATTCTCCAACTCTTTAAAATAGCATAAAGTGATAGTTCATTGTCCTCTGATCATTTTGAGCTATTGAACACAATTTTTGGACAAGTAGAACTCAAGTTATGGAATTAACAATTTCAATATTATTTCTGCCATTTTAGTATTCAGCAATTAAAGGCAATTTATTTTGATCAATTAAATTAACCAATGGTACCAACAGGTAGACATTTTGTTGCTGAGCATTTTGACATATTATTTGCAATTTTTGGACAAGTGGTTCAAAAGTTACACCAATTCAAAGTTCAAATTAATTTCTGCCAAATAAACAAAATCCAGGAAATTGGCCCCAACCGATTTGCACCGTGGGCTGGGCTAGCTCGTGCCGCTGACCGGTGGGGCAGTGGCCACGGTGGCATGCCACGTCGACCGGCCAGCCCACCGGCAGGTTTGACCGGCGCGGGGAGGCCAAGACCGGCGCGAGCGCGCGGTGGCCGGCGGCAAGCCGCGGACGGATCCGTCGAACGCGTGCGTTTTAGACCTAACGGAGGCTACCAAACGGATCTACGCGTGGAGGCGACCTAGGTGGCGGCGGTGGTGACCAAGTGGTTGCCGGAGAAGCGCCGGCGGCGTGCTACGGCGGCGGTGCTAGCTCGGCCTAAACGGATCCGACGAACCAGAGGGGGAAAAACGAGGGGGAGATGTCTCCGAGGACCGTGAGCTCACCCTGAGCGTGCTGGTGGGCTTGGCGGAGGCGGAGGAGGGCTGACGTCGCCGGAATCGTGCTCGGCGGCCGGCGGCAGAGGCGGAGAAGACGAGGATGCACGCGTCGATCCCGAGCTCCCGAGCTCGATTGCCTGGAGGAGGAGGAAGAAGAGGACGAGGCGGTTCTCCTGGTGCAGCTCGATCTGCTCCTGGCGGTCTCCAACGTCGGCGGCGAGCGGCGGCGCACAGCTAGGTTTCGGGCATGGCCGCAGTCGATCTAGGGTTTCGCTGCACGGGGAAAAAAGAGGGGGGAGGAGGAGCACGCGGTCGTGGGGGTGCATCTTAACCTCCATGGGGCCAGGGGAGCGAGGGAGCGGCGACAGTGGCGACGAGGTCCGTCGGCAACGGTGGCGGTCAATGACACGGTCGCTACAGCGTGAGGAAGACGGCGATTTTGCAAACAAAAAACCCTGCCTGTCTTTTTTTCTTTTCTGGTTTAATTTCTTTAATTGAAACAGCAGTCTCCTCTATTTAATTGAGGCTCTTAATTAATTTTAAAAATTCTGCAAAAATTCACAGAGCCCACATATATTATTTAGAACCTGTGGTAAAAGTTTCAGCCCATTTGGAAAATATTTCATGTGGTAACATTTCAAGAATTGCCCTCATCCATTTTAGGGTTTTATTTAAATATTTGCAATTGCCATTGCATTAAATCTGGCAACAATTATATTTGTTGTTGTAAGAACTTCCTGGACAAATATGAGAATTTGATTTGAGGTTTTGTTCACCATTCACATCATCCATTTGGTTTCTCAATTATTGCCCCTTTATTATTTCATGTGAAGCAATTTGAATAAATATGCCATGATGCAAATGAGATGCAAAAGTGAAAATTTTACTCATATTTTCAGGGTCCAAAAGTGGGGCTATTACAACTCTATCCCCCTTACAGGAATCTCGTCCCGAGATTCTAGGCTGGAGTGAAGAAGGCGGGGTATTACTGACGAAGGCTAGTTTCACGTTCCCAGGTTGCTTCGTCTTCAGAATGGTTAGACCACTGGATTTTGAGGAACTTGATGGATTTATTACGAGTCTTCCTTTCCGCTTCATCCAAGATTCGGACAGGATGCTCACGGTAAGTCAGATCCTCCTGGACGTCCAACTCTTCATGATTGACCCCACGAATAGGATCCTTGAAGCAACGACGGAGTTGAGAGACATGAAACACATCATGCACATCCGGAAAATTTTCTGGGAGCTCGAGTTGATAGGAGAGATCACCTCGCTTACCCAAGACAGTGAAAGGACCAACAAAACGAGGTGCCAATTTTCCCTTGATTCCGAAACGACGAACGCCTCGGAGGGGAGAGACTCGAAGATAGGCTTTGTCACCAATTTCATAGTGAACCTCCTGATGATGCTTATCATAGTAGCTCTTCTGCCTGGACTGGGCAATCTTGAGATTTGCTCGAATGACACGGACCTTTTCTTCTGCCTCATTGATCACATCAGGACCGAAGAGTGACCTCTCTCCGGTTTCAGACCAATTGAGCGGAGTTCGGCATTTTCTCCCATAAAGGACCTCAAAGGGAGCCATTTGCAAACTGGCTTGGTAGCTATTGTTGTAGGAGAACTCGGCGAGGGGAAGGTATTTTTCCCAACCTTTTCCGAAGGAGATGACACATGCCCGAAGCATGTCCTCCAGAACTTGGTTGACCCTTTCAGTTTGGCCATCGGTTTGAGGATGGTAAGCTGTACTGAAATTGAGACGGGTTCCCATAGCAGTTTGGAAACTCTGCCAGAATTTGGACACAAACAGGCTTCCACGGTCGGTGATGATCCTTAAGGGAACCCCATGCAAAGGGACAATCCGGGCCATATACAACTCAGCCAGTTTAACGGAGGTGATATCCTCGCGAACAGGGAGGAAGTGGGCGACCTTGGATAGACGATCAATGACTACCCAGATAGCATTATTTCCCTTTTGAGACTTTGGGAACCCAGTGATGAAGTCCATGCCAACCTCATCCCATTTCCACTCGGGAATGGGTATAGGGCGAAGAGTACCGGCTGGCCTTTGATGTTCAGCCTTCACACGGCGGCAGACGTCGCATTCAGCGACATACTCGGCGATCTCGCGCTTCATGCAAGACCACCAGAATTGAGGGCGAAGATCTTGGTACATCTTGGTGCTACCCGGATGAATAGAGATGGGTGACTCGTGAGCTTCGGAGAGGATCAACTCTTTTGTATTCCCACTCTTGGGCACCACCAGACGGTTACCGAAGTAGACGACACCATTGTCATCAATCGAGAAACATTTGGCTTTCCCATTGGCTATCTTCTCCTTGATCTTGAGGATTTCAGCATCATTTTGCTGGGCAGCCTTGATATCATCCTCGAGGGTGGATTTGATCTCTAGGTTGGCCAAATATCCGGAGGGAACAATCTCCAGATTCAGACGTGCGAATTCTTCATGAAGAGCAGGTTGAGCTCGCTCAACCATTAGGGTATTGCAATAAGACTTGCGGCTCAGGGCATCGGCCACGACGTTGGCCTTGCCAGGCTGATAGTGAGGGTCACATCATAGTCCTTGATTAACTCCAACCATCTTCTCTGTCGAAGGTTCAGATCCGGTTGAGTGAAAAGGTATTTCAGACTTTGATGGTCAGAGAAGATCTCGCAACGGTTACCCAACAAGTAGGGCCTCCATTGCTTTAGAGCATGAACCACAGCAGCAAGCTCTAAATCATGAGTTGGGTAGTTTTGCTCATGTGGTTTGAGTTGACGGGAAGCATATGCGACAACATGCCCTTCTTGCATCAGTACACAGCCCAAACCTTGGAGGGATGCATCACAATAGACTACGAAGTCTTTGTCAGTGTCTGGAAGGACAAGTACAGGAGTGGTCGTGAGTTTGCCTTTTAGGGTTTGGAAGCTCTCTTCAGCCTTGTCCGTCCAGACAAACTTCTTGTCTTTCTTGAGAAGGTCGGTCAAAGCTTTGGCTATCTTGGAGAAACCTTCGATGAATCGACGGTAGTAACCCGCTAACCCAAGGAAGCTGCGGATGTCTTTGACAGACTTTGGGGTAGGCCAATCCAGAATTGACTGAATCTTGTCAGGTATAACGGACACTCCGTAAGCTGACACCACATGACCTAGGAAGACGAGTTCCTTTAGCCAGAATTCACACTTTGAGAACTTAGCATAAAGGCGATGTTCGCGGAGCTTGGTCAGGACTAGGCGAAGATGTTCATCATGCTCTTCGTCGGTTTTGGAATAGATGAGGATATCATCAATGTAGATGATGACGAACTTGTCAAGATACTCGTGGAAGATCGAGTTCATTAGCCTCATGAAGGTAGCGGGAGCATTGGTGAGGCCAAAATACATGACGGTATACTCATACAACCCATAACGGGTAGTGAATGCCGTTTTTGGAATATCCTCCTTCCTGATTTTGATCTGATGGTAGCCTGACCGCAGATCCATCTTGGAGAACACAGTTGCACCTGCTAGCTGATCGAAGAGATCATTCATTCGAGGGATAGGATATTTGTTTTTGATGGTCACCGCATTCAGAGGGCGGTAATCAACAACCAGACGAGGAACATTGGTATCCCTCTTCTTGACAAAGATGACGGGGCAGCCCCAGGGGGAACTACTAGGCCGAATGAATTCCTTTTCCAACAGTTCATCTAGTTGCTTCTTCAGTTCAGTCAACTCTTCTGTCGGCATTCGGTACGGCCTCTTGGAAATCGGGGCAGTCCCAGGAACCAGTTCAATAACAAACTCAACAGTTCGATCTGGCGGCATGCCAGGCAATTCTTCAGGAAAGACGTCGGGAAAATCACACACCACACCTATCTCATGCATTTCAGGCGGGTTGATACCTTCCATAAGGTAGAGACTGATCTCCGGAGAGAGAGGAGCGGTAGCGGTTGGATTTTTGGAATACGGGGACCGGTACGTCACGGGCCCGTCGGTTGGGTGGATCACGACGACAGTCTTGTCAGCGCAGTTCAAGTTAGCCTTATATTTGACCAGCCAGTCCATGCCCAGAATGACGTCTATACCAACTGACTTCAGGGCTATCAACTGGAACGGGAAGGACCAATAGCCTAAGCAAATTCGGACCTCCGGGGTAATCCAGTCAGTTAGCCAACTAGAGCCCGGTGTTTTAACCTTTAAAGGGGAGTTCATGTTCAAGAACTCTATTTGGTGGCTAACTGCGAAAGCTATGGATATGAATGAATGCGATGCTCCAGAATCAAACAAGACGGTAGCTGGATATCCATTGAGGTAGAGCTCACCCATGAGAACACCGGGGTCCTCTTCAGCGGCTTCAGCAGAGACGTGGTTCAGACGACCACGGCTAACAGTCGCAGCCTTGGCAGCAGGTGTGGAAGGTGCTGGTGCAGGTGTAGAGCCCCTGGCCTTCTGAGGACACTCACTGGAGTAGTGACCTGGCTGACCACAGGCGTAGCAAGTGAGCCCTGGCGGTGCAGGCGGACGAGGACGGAACCCACTCCCGGCCGCACCCACAGTCGATGTAGCTGGGCGAGGCGGAGGTGGCTTGTGTCCTGTAGGCTTGGGCACGAAAGGAGCACGGGGCACCGAGCTGAACGGCACGAATACCCTGCGCTTCTTGGCTTCGGAGGAGGAGGAGCCCTGGTTGTCCACTGGAGCTGACTTCCTGGAAGACTCTAGCTCCTTCCTGCCTTGCTCCAGGGTGAGAGCCTGGTTGTACAGCTCCTGGAAGGACGGGAACTTGAAGGGCAACAGCTCATAACGAAGCTGCGGATTCAGCCCCTTGCGGAACAGGTATTGCCGATCCTCATCATTGGTCACATCTTGAGGGGCGTAGCGAGACAGGTGATTGAACTCCCGCCCATAAGCTTGGAGATCCATCCTTCCCTGGTTCAGATTCAGGAACTCCCTTCTCTTCAATTCCATGACGGGCTTGGGAATGTAGGCCGCACGGAAGGCAGTGCGGAATTCCTCCCAGGTGAACACATGACCAGCAGCAGTCATTGCCACATGGCTTTCCCACCAAGAGCCAGCGGCTCCCATCAGAAGGTAGGTTGCAAAATTCACTTGTTCTGCAGCCGGAACATGTAGCGCGGTAAACTTGCGCTCCAGGGCACGCAGCCAATCATCAGCATCCAACGGCTCCTTGGCATAGGCGAAGGTGGGAGGCTGGGACTTAAGGAAGTCGTTGAGATTGTTACATTCAGTATTTCTCCGAGCCCCTTGCTGCACTAACTGCGCGAGAAGATTCTCATTGCGCAGACGGCCCTCTTCGATGATCATCAGTACCTCCGCCATAGTGGGTGGCGGCGGTAGCTCAGTGTTGCTTTGCTCACCGCGACGGGTAGGAGCCATTCTGGAGATATGAACAAGGACACTGTTAGTATCCATCCCCGAATAAGCGACCACGGACGGCAACAATTTAGCAGAAGTGATCAAGGAAGAACATGTATCATCGCATCAACATGGCAGGAAAATAATTGAACTGATCAGACATTAGCCAGTCGGAATAAAACCCATTAAGTGATTTAAGTACAAGCTCACAAGCTTTTAGTACGCATTACACGAATGGGAGAAACAGATGATACAAGTCATTAGGTTCGATACAACAAATCTAGCTCGAAAGGGAAACCACTACAGATAGTGGGTATCTTGCTCATCACGCAGGAAAGCAAGATACGATACAAGGTACCCGCAGACACAGGTCTCCTAGAAGTACTGGGCACTCTCCGGGAGACGCACAGAGCGAGTGCGGAACCGGCGTGCACTTGCGGGCTGGTTGACATAAGGCGGCGTGTGGACGTCGCCACCGGCCTCTCGAGCAGGTCCACGCGGTGGGATGGTGCCACCCACACTCGGGCTGCTCATAAAGTTGGGCAGCTCCATTGGCATAGGTGAAAGGAGCTCCGGGGGAAGCACCCCGCCGTGGACGTATGGCTCCAAGGTCGCCAGCGTGTGACGGTGACTATCACGAGCGGCCACTGCGTAGAGGTACCACTGACGAGCACGAAGGTCCAACGCTCTCACCATCTCGATAAGAGCTCGGTGACTATGATCTGGCTCAGTTGATGGGTCCGAGTACTTGGCAACATAACACCCTTCCTGACCGTCATCAGCCGCGGGGAAGTGGTAGAAGTCGGAAATCGGGTTGGCTAAGTACTCATTGTATCCGCGGTACACTGAGAGACCGTTGAAAGCAGCCTCCTGGACAGCCTGCTCCACTGTCATTCCCACACCTGCGTGCTGGAACTGGATTTTATCTCCATCCTCGTTTAGGACACGGACCTGACAGTAGAACTGGCCCTGCCCATACGGCATGTGCTCCTCGTAAACAACATACTCAGGATACCACGGGCAACCCTGGCTGGCTAAGGCAGCAGCAAACAGGGCGGGGAACCCGCGGACACCCTCACAGCGAGTAAGACAGACAACAAGACCCAACAACAGAACGAAACAACAGTTAGGATCGGATTTGAGACTCATGACTTAATCTAGACGGTAAGAACCCAACCCCGATGAACCTTAACTTCGACTTACTGCAAATCAAATAGAGGTAAGGTGACTCAGAGTTAGAGCGAGTTGGGTAAGGAGTAAAAAGAATCCTAAGAGGGTTTTCACAACTCATTTTCAGTTCATAAATAATTTTTACTACACTAGACTCAACTTCGACCAATAGAACGGGTTTCCTACAGGCAGTACTGCTCTGATACCAATTTGTAGCGCCCCGACCCCAGAATTATACAGTGGAACGTTGTGTAACCGGTCATGCTACACAATTGAGGGTTACTGGGTTTACCAATCCCAGGCCAAAACTCATTGGCAGGTGTGCTCGGAATGGATCATCGGCACACAACACCTCAATCATGCCATAAGCTCAGACATCGCTTCCATGTATAGTAAAGAGACCGAGACTTGTGGAACGAACTGGCACATCACAGACTCTACGACACAAAGATATCATAGTTCAACTCATATAATTGAGAAAGATAGCAAATGACACATCAGAGGTCACTGACCCATCATTACAACAAGCGGAAGCAAATTAAAGTTGTCTAAACAACAAGATCCAAATTATGGCCTAAGAGGCCTACAGATAAACATCCCGTGCCAGCCTGTTCCATGACGTCCCAAGCTGCCACCTGGGAACCCCAGACTACTCGTCGAAGTCAACGTAGAACCCACCTTCCAGTTCGGTGGCGTCCTCCTCTGAAACAAATAATAATCAACAAAGCAAGGCTGAGTACGACGTACTCGCAAGAATTAGTAGGGCGATATAGGCCCGATGCTGACGGAGGCTTCAAAGCTATATAAGTGGTTGTTTTGCATAAAGCTAGTTTTGTTTCCTCCCGAAGACTAGGACTCATGGCATCGTCTAATCAGAAGGTTTTCATAAGGGGATAAGAGGGTAACACTTTTCTCTTCGGTTCACCGGGAACCTACTGTATTCAGCAACTCCACTTATCTCCACCAAGGCACTCCCTCGAATCTCCCTCGAGGAAATGAACCTTTTATCACACGTTGATTATGCAACCTCTAGCTGCCATTTGATTAAGATCAGGTTCAGGTTTTCTATGAGCTAATCCGCCTTTCCCAAGATTTTGTCCATAACCGTGGACACGGCTTTTCGAAAAGATTAAACCCTGCAGGGGTGTACTGTTTTTAGCCACCGGTACCGTCCGACCCCTTGCCTAGCTATTAGCTCTCTTCCGGGGAAAGCCGGCAGGGCGGGCGCGGTTAAACCTTTACAAAGCATGGGACTATCCAAGGGTCATCGTGACGATAGGACAAGTTCAGCGCCTATTTCAACACCCTGCCCCATCGCCACTCCTATCACCATCATCATCATCATCTTCTTTTTCGTCACCAGCCACACACTCGCAAATGGAAAGCGCAAACTAGAGGACCCTTGGATACGCCCGCACTAATTATTCGGTTAGTAAGGGGCCCATACCCCCACCGATGGTAGCACACTCGGTTCTTGGTTCTAGCTAAAAGCACTCTCAGCCTAGGCGGCAAGAATGAGACAAAACACCAACGACCTTGTTGGCAACTCATCCCAGCCTTCTTAGCAATTTATTATCAACACAAGTCTCCACCACTGTCCGAACATTCCATTCAATTCACAAGTATGGAAATAATCAACGGACAACTCTAGCATTCGACTAAGCATGGCTAAGCATATCTAAGCATGACATACAACAGATATGAATTATCTCAGGCCAACACTTCAACCTATGGTTCATAGGTGGGGAAACAGATAATGGTTCAGGGAACATGCAATTGATAGGATATTATATACACTGACCAAAACTTGTCACCAGAATCGAATGCAATAATATGGTGGATAAAATACTTGGGTAATATGAGATATGCCAAGAAGGTTAGGTTAGCTCTTGCCTTGCTGGTAGTACTGGTCGCGCTGGTTGTCAAGGTATTGTGGTGGAACCTCGACTCCAGAATCTACCGAAACACAAACAATACAAGAAAGGAATAAATAACACGAATACAAGGTGCAATGCACAATCATGATGATATGGACATATTATGCATTGAAAAGGTATTGGGCATGTCCCACAAGTTAAATGGAACCCCTAAATTAAATATTGCAATTAACGGGTTAAAACTCCATCTTTAACTTAGTGAATTAGGTGAATATCCAAAATGTCCAGTACTGAATTATGAGGTAAATATGCATGAAAATGACATTATTTGATAGATATTAACCCACTGATCGTTTTGGTACCTTGTTTGCATTTTTCCGATTAACGGTGAGGAAATAGTGATTTAAGCGGTTAAGCAATTTAAATCATTTTAACCAATTCGAAAATGACATCAAAGTAAAAGTTATTTGCATGCTGTGATATTAACATAGGTAGATATAATTTGCTTTGCTGGTCATTTTGGTATATCATTTGCAATTTTTGAAGTAATATTCACCAAGTTATGATATTCCCAAAAATTGATTTAAATCTGCCATTTTAGTAATTTTTGGTAAACAGCACTAAATTTAATTCTCCAACTCTTTCAAATAGCATAAAGTGATAGTTCATTGTCCTCTGATCATTTTGAGCTATTGAACACAATTTTTGGACAAGTAGAACTCAAGTTATGGAATTAACAATTTCAATATTATTTCTGCCATTTTAGTATTCAGCAATTAAAGGCAATTTATTTTGATCAATTAAATTAACCAATGGTACCAACAGGTAGACATTTTGTTGCTGAGCATTTTGACATATTATTTGCAATTTTTGGACAAGTGGTTCAAAAGTTATGCCAATTCAAAGTTCAAATTAATTTCTGCCAAATAAACAAAATCCAGGAAATTGGCCCGAACCGATTTGCACCATGGGCTGGGCTAGCTCGTGCCGCTGACCGGTGGGGCAGTGGCCACGGTGGCATGCCACGTCGACCGGCCGGCCCACCGGCAGGTTTGACCGGCGCGGGGAGGCCAAGACCGGCGCGAGCGCGCGGTGGCCGGCGGCAAGCCGCGGACGGATCCGTCGAACGCGTGCGTTTTAGACCTAACGGAGGCTACCAAACGGATCTACGCGTGGAGGCGACCTAGGTGGCGGCGGTGGTGACCAAGTGGTCACCGGAGAAGCGCCGGCGGCGTGCTACGGTGGCGGTGCTAGCTCGGCCTAAACGGATCCGGCGAACCAGAGGGGGGAAAACGAGGGGGAGATGTCTCCGAGGGCCGTGAGCTCACCCTGAGCGTGCTGGTGGGCTTGGCGGAGGCGGAGGAGGGCTGACGTCGCCGGAATCGTGCTCGGCGGCCGGCGGCAGAGGCGGAGAAGACGAGGATGCACGCGTCGATCCCGAGCTCCCGAGCTCGATTGCCTGGAGGAGGAGGAAGAAGAGGACGAGGCGGTTCTCCTGGTGCAGCTCGATCTGCTCCTGGCGGTCTCCAACGTCGGCGGCGAGCGGCGGCGCACAGCTAGGTTTCGGGCATGGCCGCAGTCGATCTAGGGTTTCGCTGCACGGGGAAAAAAGAGGGGGGAGGAGGAGCACGCGGTCGTGGGGGTGCATCTTAACCTCCATGGGGCCAGGGGAGCGAGGGAGCGGCGACAGTGGCGACGAGGTCCGTCGGCAACGGTGGCGGTCAATGACACGGTCGCTACAGCGTGAGGAAGACGGCGATTTTGCAAAAAAAAAACCTGCCTGTCTTTTTTTCTTTTCTGGTTTAATTTCTTTAATTGAAACAGCAGTCTCCTCTATTTAATTGAGGCTCTTAATTAATTTAAATTCTGCAAAAATTCACAGAGCCCACATATATTATTTAGAACCTGTGGTAAAAGTTTCAGCCCATTTGGAAAATATTTCATGTGGTAACATTTCAAGAATTGCCCTCATCCATTTTAGGGTTTTATTTAAATATTTGCAATTGCCATTGCATTAAATCTGGCAACAATTATATTTGTTGTTGTAAGAACTTCCTGGACAAATATGAGAATTTGATTTGAGGTTTTGTTCACCATTCACATCATCCATTTGGTTTCTCAATTATTGCCCCTTTATTATTTCATGTGAAGCAATTTGAATAAATATGCCATGATGCAAATGAGATGCAAAAGTGAAAATTTTACTCATATTTTCAGGGTCCAAAAGTGGGGCTGTTACAGGAGGCTCGGGTGCAGCCGGCGATGGTGATCGCAGCGGTGTCGTGGTTGCACAACCGGGCTGCGACGCGGCAGAATTCTCTGCCGCGGCAGCGTTTTCCGCAGAATTTCCTGCCCAGGCAGGACTTGTTGCCGAGGCAGAATTCTCTGCCGCGGCAGGGCTCGTTATCGTTGTCGTCACCGTGTGCGTGAAGAAGTCCACCGCAAAAGATCCCGCATCAGCAATCTCCCTTGGTGCTTCCCAGTTCCATCTGGCCTCCTCGTCGAACACCACGTCCCTCGTGACGTAGACACGTTATCCACCTGGATCGTACACGCGGTACGCGGTCGAGCCTGGATCGGATCCAAGGAACACCATGGGTTTGTTACAATCCTCCAGTTTCGACTGGTGCTGCGTCACCACCTTCACATTTGCAACACAGCCAAAAACACGAAGGTAGCTCACATCTGGAGTCCTACCAAGCCATACCTCAAACACAGTCTTGCCGTCCACACTCTTCGTTGGCGGGCGGTTGAGCAGGTACACTGCCGTCGTCACCGCCTCGCCCCAGAACCTTGCCGGCATGCCCTTTGCCTTCATGATGTTGCGTGCCATCGCGACGATGGTCTGGTTTCGCCGCTCCACCACCCCGTTCTGCTGGGGGGAGTATGGTGCGGTGAGCTGACGTCCCATGCCCTCGTCGGCGCAGTAGGTGGCGAAAGTGACGAAGGTGAATTACCCGCCATGATCAGTGCGGAGAAGATGCAGCTTGCGTCCCGTCTCCACCTCTGTGTGCGCCTTGAATTGCTTGATTGCGTTCGCCACCTCGTCCTTGGTCCTGAGCAAGGTAAGCCACATGTAGCGGCTTTGATCGTCGACGAGGAACAAGAACTAGCGCTTTCCGGCGGGCGTCACCGGCGTGATCGGGCCACAGAGATCCCCGTGGACTAGATCAAGTAGGTCGTCAGCGTGGTACTTGGCGGCCTGTGGAAAGGATGCTCAACATTGCTTTCCCGCCAGGCAGCTGTCGCACAGCTGCTCGACGTGCTCGATGGTGGGCAAGCCGCGTACCATGCCGCGGCTCGCGAGTTTGCGGAGCGCGTCGAAGTTCAGGTGGCCATATCTTGCGTGCCACCTCTAGGCGTCCTCCCCGTGGCGTGCGGTGAGGAATACGGGCTAAGCAATCTTTAGAGTGACGACGTACAGCCGGTTGCGTGCCCGCTGCACCATGGCGAGCAGACGGTTTTGACGATCTCGAAGTCGAAGCATACCGCCGTTGATGTGGACATCACAGCCGTTCTCGTCCAGCTGCCCGAGGCTGATGATGTTGCTGCGGAGGCCCGGTATGAAGTAGACGTTGGTGAGAGCTCGATGCTCACCATTCTGGCATGTGAACAGGATTGTTCCACGCCTCTTGATCTCCACCAAGGACCCGTCGCTAAACTTCACCGTCCCCGTCACGGCGGTGTCCAGCTCAGCGAATATGGGCGCGTAGCCCGTCATAAGTTTGCTAGCGCCGGTGTCCAGGAACAAGGTGTCGTCGTGGTGCGCCTCCTTGGCCAAGTGTATCTTCGACCAGCTCGACGCGCTCGGGGAGGCCGGTGACAATCATGGTCTAGGTCTCAGCGCGCGCCACCAGCAGGATGTTCTCCTTGCCGAGGGAGACCCCTGTTGCCATCAGGAGTGATGGGTCTTCGTCATCGTCGCGCATCCTGCACACCCTGGCGAGGTGCATCGCTGGTTCCTCATCGTCGATCTTGGCCAGATTTGCCTGCTGTCCTTACTGTTCACGACGTGGCTCCGTACAGTCCCTGGAGAAGTGGCCAACATACTTGTTACAGTTGTAACATTTTACCTGCGACATGTCACGCTTGCCGCTGGAGTCGCGGCGATCATTGCCGCACCCCCGTCCTGGTGGCTTGCCCTTCACGCCATTCGAGCCGGAGCCCTGCCCCTGCTCGCGTTGCCTTCCTCGTGCCAGCCATTCCTGCTCCGTGAGGAGTAGCTGGCCACCGGCATTGTCCTTTGCGGTGGAGCACCGCTGAGTGGAGGACTGCAGCCTCCCGATCAGCTCCTCGACGGACATCCCGTTGAGATCAAGGAGAGTCTCAATCGAGCAGGCGATCTGCGCGTACTGGCTAGGCACCTCACGCAACACCTTCTGCATGATCTTCACCTCATCGACCGTGTTGCTGAGCATGCGCAAGCGGTTGGCGGGGGCGGTGATCCGCATGTCGAATGCGTCGAGCTTCTCACCGTCCTTGAAGGAGATCTGCTCGAATTCCTTGCGCAGTCGTTGCGCCATCGCCTCGCGCGCATGGGTCACCCCCATACGCAAAAGCTTGATGGCCTCCCAGGCCTTTGTAGATGTGTCCTTCGCCGCTATCACCGGGAAGGCCGGTGGCACGACACGGATCAACACTGAGAGCGCTGCCATGTCCTCGCGGTCGCCCGGCAATCCCATGCCGGACACGGCCTCCCAGAGACTTGCGCCCGTAGATTGATCTTCATCACCATAGCCCACTTGATGTAGTTGGTGGACGTGAGCGTGGGGTAGATGATTTTGCCGCCGCCTCCAGTCTCCCGCACGACGCGCTCGTGGACGACGATGTCGTTGTCGTTCCTCCTGAATCCGCTCCGCCCCCGACTCTTGTTCCGTGTCCGGGGCGGCATGCGTGAGCCCGATGGCGTCCTGCCACCGGTACTGCCATCTCCTCCTCCGTCGTTGCTGCCAGCCATCGTACCCAGAAACCTCGATGAACGAGGCTCTGATAAAAACTGACGGCGATAGCTGGATTGGGTCAACACTCAAACTCTGAAACTGTTAGCAAGAGACAGAGACAGACAGAGAATTTTGGCGTTGTGTAAAACGTACAACTTTTCTTCCATTTTCCCGCCTATTTATTCTTCGGTTACAGAGACTAACTGAACCCTGAAAACCCGCTAACAAACCGAAGTGCTTGCGAGTCGTGGCCGCTGCCATCCCAACGTCCCCTGCATCTCCTACTTCATCGCCATGACCAGATAATGCCGTGCCATCCCACGAGTAGGCCCTGACGATGCCCTATACTATAGGAAATAAACGTGCGTGTCAAGGTGCGGACAGAACCCACACTACATGACTTATTCAGCTAGCTGAAGAAAACAAAGCAACATGGTTTACTATATAACACACAAACTATCCTTTCCTGACGTCCTCCGTCATGTGCAGCTGCTCGCTGCTCGGACCCGTCACGCGGGCCGAGACCGAGGAGCCGACGGCTTAGGTGGCCTCCGCCACACGGGACTGCACGCCACCGCGTAGCAGCTCGGTAAGGCACTTTGAAGTTCCTGACGGCACTTCAAAGACCAGCGCGTCGACGGCCGCTGCGGCGGCGGAGAGAACGGTCACGAAGAAAAGGCGCGTCAACGTGATCATTTGGCTTGCGAGGCGAGATCTGGCTGTTGCACCTGGGCGAGGTTGGTGCGTATGTGGCGCCGTAGCGGGTGATACGGGTCTGATGTGTGCCCCACGCTTTCCTGCTTGTGCTTGGTATCGGCGGTTCTTTTTTATAGATCAACCATCGGCAGGGCGGGGCAAAAAAAACTGAACTGAACGGGAGATTCTAAAACTATTCAAGTGATGTCAACCTACTCATCATTTTTTAAAGGGAGTATGTCATGGGAGTAGTAATACATGCGTACCGCACGTAACGGGAAGAGACGGGGGGGGGGGGGGGGGGGGGTGAGGCTTCGGGTGATCCGGATGTGAGATTTGTATGCGAGGGTTTTATCCAGAGGTTATATTACAGAGGAGGAATCCTACGTGCTGCTATAATTCATTATAGACAAGAATAACTTTTACAGTGAGTTCGCTGAAACGTTAGCCAATGTGCATACCGATTTGTTTTAAGGTGAAAAGCCGTGGGAACCTGCAGGAAGTCCCTTCCAACCGGCTTGTTGGCTTATAGTACAAAAATGAGTAGGGCTTGACAAAACCTTGTGTAGAAGTTAGGTGTGTGGCTGGGATTATGCTTTTTCGAACCCAACACAATTCAACAACAGTAAAAGATTAAGCCCCAACCCAAACAAACAGACAGTTAGGATTCCCGAGGTCTTGCTTATATAGGTGGCCGAACCTAGGGCTTACAAGGAGATAACCGATAACAGGTAGGATACGACTCCTGAGCTAATGCGGCTTAGGGCCGTGACTTGTATGACAGGGCGGCTATCATGGGCCACCGTCTTCATCTTCCTTAGCCGATTGGGGTTCTGCCTTGTGCTTCAGCAAGCTGGGGCGCACGATAAGCCTTTCGGCTTTACCGCCAATACCTATTTACTATATCCCCAACATAGTTAGTGACGGTGCATCACCTCTAAAACATTCACATAATTAGATACACGGGCATTCAGAGTTTGTCTCTCGGACCGGTCGCGCGGGCTGTTTCGGAGACCCTTAACCCTAGGAAAAAAGTCGCTCCAGATACTCTCTCCCCGGCCGTTGGCGGTCACACCAACCAGTTGAAGGCGGCGGGTTAGCTGGCATACTCCGACGGGATCCCTTCGCACGGAAGGAGACGTCATGTGGGCGACACGGGTGGTGGAGCAAGTTGCGGTGTGAGGCGTCGGAGCCAGTGGCGCAGCCACGCTACAGCTCGGTAGTCAATTGACTATCCAGGTTTTTGCATTACGAGCATAAATCATGCAAAACTTAATTAAAAAATGGTAGAAATACATGTATTTGACTACACTACTTTCCATTGACTACACGAAATTGAAGAGCTGGCTCCACCACTGGTCAAAACTGTAAGTTGGCGCACAACGGGGAGGCATGAAGGAGTGGCGGAGTTCGACGTGGGATCTACAACAAAGGTGTGAAGCGGTTGGTGTGAACGCCGAAGGCGCGGCTGTAGGCGGCGGTGGGAGCCCAAGGCAAGGAAGGCGGTGATGCAGAGGATTCGGTCGGGAAGAGTCCTGGCGAGCGACAACCACTTGCCTCTGTGTTGAGGGCGTGCATCGACGCTTTCTCGGCAGCGCCAGCGTGGGAGACAGAGGAATAGGCGCACGACTGATCTTGGTTGATTTTTCTAGATTTGAGTGGCCACTTTTATCCACAAGACCATCCACAATTAGGGCATGTACAATGATTGGTAAGACAACCTTACCATAAATTTGTCACGTAATATGGATATGACAGTAAAAATAAGATGTATCATGGTTGATAAAACAATCTTATCTACAACCAGATATGCTAAATTTTTAAAGACTATTTATCGGGGTATGGAGTTCGACATATGCCTAAGGAGAGGCTTGAGTGGTGTGGGAGCAACTAACACTAGCAGGGGATTCTGCAGGCGGGATTGGATACAAGCATGCATATGAACACAAGATGTGCCCAGGTTCGGAGCCCTCTGGATGAGGTAAAACTTCTACTTCCTGCCTTTCTTCTTATTCTCTTGGCGGCAAACTTACAAAGGCTCCTTGAGCTGCATATCTGAACTAGGGTTTCTTTCCTTAGTGGCCTCTCCTTTCTCTCTGGCCGCACCCCCCTTATATAGGGCTGAGGGGTTGCTGTACATGTGTGGGACCAACTCATTACACACTGACTACTGGGGCTGGCAGCCCGACCCGGCCCCACCGGGTCCGGCTACAGTCTTCTTCCTTCCCATAGTGTTCTTCCATCAGGTACAGTACTCACCGCCTGGCACAGCGGCGCCGTTGTTGGGGACGTGTGAAGCCGGGTGGCGCGCCTCCTGTCCTGCTGGCTCCGACCCCTCCGGTTCCGGGTCAACGGTCTGCTGCACGCCCCGCACTGTTTGTCGTGGAGGCAGTCGTGGCTGCAGCGCAGGCGACGTGCGGTCGGGCGACGACTCCATGTAGCCCACGTTGCCGTGTCGGAGACCTGGGCCGGATGGCTCGAGCCGGCCTCCTTCTTCGTCCGGCTACTAGAGTCAGGCGGATTCCTGTCAGCCGGATAGCTTCTTCCCTTGTCTTTCAGCCGGATGGCTTTGATATTAAACTTAGGCAGGTCCTTGACCACCCGGGGGTCATCCCCCCGACACTAGCCCTCGGACACGTTGGGGTTTGTCCGGGTGGCACGGCCGGGTAAACGTCTGCGTGTTCACGTAGTAGCAGTCTTGAGTTCGTCGATGTAGAGGTTGACGCGTGGGAAAACGCCGGCTGAAATCCGCCAGTCGTGGCCGGTCGGATGCGCGTCTTGAATTCAGCGTCGGGCCAGTTGGAATTGACGTCAGGGATGACGCCGGCCTGGCCGCGACTCTTCAGGTTCTGGTCCGGGATCTTCTGTGTCGGCTGCTGCGTTAGTGGAGGTAGTGGGATCCTTTGTGGCTGTAACTTCCACGCACGTTCGGCGGTTGCCGTCCACGTGCCCAGTGTCGTGGGAGGAGCCGAGGCGACGGCCTTGCTCCTTAAATAGGGCGTCCCGACCTCCTCCTCCCTCTCCCTGCCTTCTTGCCCTTCAACTCCCCGATTCTTTCTTGCGCCGCTGGATTTTTGCCGCCGCCGCCGTTGCAGATCTCGCTCACGATCGTGGAGCACGTCCTGCCACCGTGGCCGCTCGTCCTTCCTATTCTCTTCTCCCGCTCCTCATCGGCGACACGCGCACGCCGTCCTTTCCTCGGCGCACCACGGGGTCACGCCGCTCCACCGCACACTTCTGCCGGTCCAACCTCAAGCTGAAGGCAGACATGGCCGCCGATGAAGGCGACGGCGACTGGAGGGGTCCATCGTCACCACCGAGACCGTGGCGGCGCTTTGGGATGCAGGGGTACTTGACACCGAAGCGGACATCGCAGTGCGCGTCCCCGCCGCCGACGAGATCCGGCCGGACCCTGGCCACGGCGAGGTGGTCCTCTTCGTCGACCACTTGGAGCGTGGGCTCGCCCTCCCGGTGAGCCCGTTCTTCCGCCAGTTTATCGAGTACTTAAACCTTCAACCTCACCATCTCGGGGTGAACTCCATCACCCAGTTGAGTTTCTTCGCCACTCTGCGAGGCGTACCTGGGCATCCGGCCCAACCTTGACCTTTTCTGCCGGTTCTTCTACATCCGCGGCCGGCAGAAGTCCTTCGCTGATGGCAGAACAGAGCCAGCCGACTGCGGCAGCGCAGTCGTCTACAAGCGGCCGAAGATTGTCTTGCCGGCTTTCAAGATGCCAGATTCCATCAAGGGCTGGCAGCGGACATATTTCTACGTCCGCAACAAGAGGTCGGATGAGGACCGGATCAGTCTGCCGGCCTTTTCCTTTGCGCCCTCCTCCAAGACCACCTGGGACGGGAAAGGCCGGCCCGGCAACAAGGACGTCGACGCGATGGTGAAGCGGGTGGACGACCTGGTGAAGGAGGGCCTAGAGGCGGCGGACCTCACAATCAGCTGGTTGTATCACCGGGTGTGCCCGCTCCAGAGCCGGGCACACAAGATATGTCACATGTCGGGTCGGTGGGATCCCACCTGGCTCGCCTCCAGGAACTACTCTGCCTCAGCTCTGGACTCCTGGCTGTGGATGATCACCAAAGAGCACGTCGCCGAGAACTGGCAGTTCAGTCTGGTGCCTTACAACCGCAAGTATCTACCTCCCCGGGTATGTTTCTTGATCTTGTTCATTTGTTGTCGTCGACGGGGCCGACCCGACTGATTACGGCTGGGCGGTGCATGCAGCTTTTCCGGATCCAGGCGGTCGACGACGGGCCGGATGGGCCCAAATTTTTTCCCGACCTCCCGAGGCTGACCTGGCATCCGGCTGCCGAAGAGGGGGAGGACGTCGCCGCGGCAGGCGGCGATGGTGATGACGACGCGTCGCCGGCCCGCGGTGCGGTGTCCCAGGAGTCGGTTGGACCTGGCGAGCAGTCTGCGCCGGCTGGAGGCGCGCGAGGCCGGGTCGGGCCGACTGCCCGCGGTAAGCCGGACAATCTTCTTGATGTGCCCGTAGCCGTCCAGCCTATTGATATTATTGATCTCCCGGACTCTGATGCAAGTGCAGAGACCAGAGGCTCATCTTCGGCCGCCTCCGCTAAGCGCTCGAGGCCCACCGAGCCGGCCGACCAGCCGGATGGTGCCGGCGCCGTCGAGAGCCCGTCGAAGAAAAGGCGGATCCGGGTGCCGAAGATTCCCGTGAAACCAGTCGCGTAAGTTCCCTTGTCTGCTTGCTGATGTCTTGTTCCCTTTTGTTCATGTACTTTTGCTTCAGTCATTCTAGGTCCATCCGTGGTGGGACGGCTGCCACCAAGACAGCCGTGCTGGAGGGTCCGACGAAGACCGACTGCGGGATCCCAGCTGGTGGCGGCTTGGGAGAGGTTGATCCGCAGGCCGGACAGGTGCCGCCGCCAGCCGGTGGCGTTGGAGGTGGAGAGGGCCAGGGCGAGACCGGCCCGGGCACGACAGACGATGGCTTTGATATTTAAACTTAGGCAGGTCCTTGACCACCCGGGCAGGGGCGGAGCGCCTTGGAGGCGAAACTGGGCTACCGCCCCCCCTTAAAAAACTGCAAATACTACTTTTCTATGTATGCTCTACATCGCCCATATGTTGTTTCCTAGTTGTCGATCAAGCGCAAAGGATCGTCCAACAAAAAGAGGCATTAGCGGCTCAACGTAATGGGTAGCTGCTTTCTTGATTGTTAGCTGGCTGTGAGACGAGATGGGCTGGGCCTGTTGCGCAGTGTCTATAAGTCTAAGAAAAGCAATAGGTTAGTTTTTTTTTGGTTGGAGGATCGACTGATTCTGGATATTTTCCTGGGTGGCCATCGGTTCCTCTTGGATTAGCTCCTCATGTTGTTACAAATAGAAACAGAATTTGCTTACTTTGCCAGTTCCTACTTAAATCTAGAAATCGTTGGTGCTGGCCATCGGTGGATATTGGGCAACCAATTTAATTTTTCCCTCTTTACTACTTGCTATGTCGATACCTTTGTAAATATATAAATTAAGCGCATTTTTAAGCTTGAGCAACATTTGTTTCTGAAAATGGGGCTTAGAATTGCAGCAAATTTAGCGGTGAAGAGTTGAATTTCGCCCCTGCTCCGCTTTTGGTCACGCTCCGCCACTGCACCCGGGGTCATCCCCCGACACTATTGTTGCCAAGAGATCATTTTTTTAAGATAAGAGAGGACATTTTTTTTTTCTCTCTCATTCAAAGTGGCATTTTTAAGATAATAATTGTACATGTCCTTAACCCACCACAAAGTCCTACTCCCTTTGATCCGAATTGGTTGACGCTGGAAGATACCTACACCAGTAGAAATTTGTACAACTAAATCCGATGGAGGGAGTAAAAAAAAGTACATCTGCCATAAAAAACCATGAGCCCCACCTGTCACTGGCCCCACCTAGAAGCCACGAGCCCGCTTGGATTTTCTTGTGCCGCCACTTCCTCACACGAAAAGCACACTTCCCGCTCTTCGCAACGCCAGCTCACCGATCCGCGCAACCCCGCGCCCCGACTCCCAACCATTCATCCGCATCCAACGGCTGCAACCCGGCATCACGCGGATCGCTCCTGCAATCCTCGCTTCTATAAAACCCCACCCCACACGGCGGATTCATCACATCTCATCTCCCACCGCGGCGACAGCTCAGCAAACCACCCCAAAAAAAGAAAGCAGCAGCAGAAGACCGGCGGCGATGTCCGGGAGAGGCAAGGGCGGCAAGGGGCTAGGGAAGGGCGGCGCGAAGCGCCACAGGAAGGTGCTGCGCGACAACATCCAGGGGATCACCAAGCCGGCGATCCGGAGACTGGCGCGGAGGGGCGGCGTGAAGCGCATCTCGGGGCTCATCTACGAGGAGACCCGCGGCGTGCTCAAGATCTTCCTCGAGAACGTCATCCGCGACGCCGTCACCTACACCGAGCACGCGCGCCGCAAGACCGTCACCGCCATGGACGTCGTCTACGCGCTCAAGCGCCAGGGACGCACCCTCTACGGCTTCGGCGGCTAGGCTTGTCTGGATGCCAGGCGCCCTCAGGATTAGTTACTGTTCGTTCTTGCTGTAATCTCTGTCTACTGGTTGTTGCATGGCGTATGGATGTATGAATACAGCAAATCTCTTGCTGAGCTAATGTTAATTTGTGTGCGTTGTCCTATTCCAAATCTAATTTGTTCTTTTCTGACGCCGTGGTTACACTCAAGGCCATTTTGGGGACAGTACTGAAAAATCAAAGACGCAAAACTGAATTCGAATTCGGCCACGAGAACAGCTGGTTTTGTCCCTCTGCTGACTAATCTTGAATGAAAATCATCAATGATTCGGTGATAGGGGAGATGTACACACGAATTGTTACATCAGCACTATTCGAACAGAACACTCAGATCTGCTTTAAATGACCATACTGTTTTTGGTTAGGCAAGAAGCGTGTAGCCTCTGTTTCCTATCAGCCTTCAGTGTTAGCACATAAGGGCTCCTTTGAATCACAGGATTTGTATAGGAAAACTGAAGGATTCGGATTCCTATGTGAATTTATATTGTAGCAACGTTTGATTCACGGGAATACACCAAAGGAAAATTGAAGGAATTTTTCCTCTATCACCAGATTCCTTTGACAAACCACTGGGAATGAAACAATCCAGTCCAACCTTATTTTTCCATTCCTTTACAAGTAACGAGGCAATAAAAGCTACTGATGAGTGCTGCTTTTCTTGCTTGTTATTTAGGCTAATCAAGTTGTTTCAGATAGCATGCTGAATTTCTCTACTCTTTCTTTCCTATGTTTCATACGACCACCGAAGGAAATATTCCAGTGTTCTCCTATCCTATAGTTTTGCACTTGCATTCCTATCTAATTCCTATTCCTATTTTTGATCCTGTTCCTGTTCCTGTTCCTGTTCCTGTATTTTATAATCCTACAAATCAAAGAGGGCCTAAACATACAAGAAAATGCGTCATGTCAGTGTCAATTGTCTTTACTGACTAGTACTCAGTAGTTAATATCAAGTGTATTTCTGTTTTTTGTTTTACCCACTTACTCAGTTTCAGGCAAGGCTGAATACAACTGTTCATATCAGCTCCTTTTCAGTTTCAGGCAAGGTTGAATACAGCTGTTTATACCAGTTCCAGGCAAGTCTGAATACAACTGTTTATATGGCATCACCGCATCAGATCAATCGGTTTTCAGAGCCAGACCGTGGATATATGAATACCGTGGACTGCCATATACATGGGCACCAATTGATTATCAAACTTTTTGTGTGGACACACTTCTATGGATTTTTTTTAGCAGCAATCATGTTACAAATTAATTGGCCCATCTTTGCTAGACACTTTTCAGTCTTGTTCAAAATCTATATGACTATGTATGTCTACATGAAAAGAATGTCTGCACTCCGTAGATATATTCTGGGTGCAAATTTATTTGGAGCACTCAAAATTTAATCTGATAATAGAGAATTAGGCCCGTGTACAAGACTTAACTGACTCGACCACATGATATAGGCCGAGCAGCAAGAAATTGATGATATAATGCCTATTTAACTTCCATAGAGATTAATGATTTGCCAGTCCACTTTCTCCTGCTATATATTTTTTCTTTCGCGGGGCACTTCCTCCTTCTATCAACTTGGTTGCAAACATTTTTTTTAACTACGTGAAGTAATTAGACCAACAATCCCCATTTTACTATCTTTGTTTGCATAATTACATAAAAATTTATGTTTTGGTGAAACAGTTATTTGTAATTTCTGACTTGTATGTTTAGTACATGATAGCAAAATGGAATGATTTTTCACCTTTTAGTTTAAATTGAAATTTACTCTTTGTCGAAGTGGTTTCGCTTTTGTGCAGACCAACATTGCATGGTGGCTCGTTTCATCTTCTCTACCACATATAGAACATGTTGCCACCATATCCATGTTCCTGTCACAACGGGTAGCTTGAACGCCAAGGGAATTTGAAGCAAGCTTCCATCCGAACACACAAATTTTGGGGGGTACTTTTGCCTTCCATATGACATTCCACGGGTCTCTGTCTCTAGCCTGTTTACTACTCATTCCGGTTCCCAAGTCCTTATCCTTTAAATCAATCGCTAAACGGTAACGCACTTTTAACCGAGAACCTGCGTGTTTGATTGTAGGACCAAGCTAGCCAATCCTCACCCTTAAAGGATGGCAACTTAATTTGGAGAATCGACTCCACATCAGGAGGATAGAAAATCTTTCTAATTAAATCCTCTCTCCAAGTCTTTGTTTGTGGGTCAATCAGATCAGCCACCCATTTAATCCTCACTCTCATAGTCTAAATTGGAATTTTGTCGCATTCCTTATAGTAAGGTGTTAGGTGTAGGTTGAGCATGGATACTGACATACTGTACATACGGATGTCCGTGTCCGCCTGCATCCCTATGCTGAGTTGGATAAACATTGTGGGGGTTGATGTATTTTGCATATATTTTTAATTATGGATCAAAATGAACTAAGATCAATATGTTTTTTTATAAATGTATTAACACTCAGCTGGATACAGGCATTGCACATATGGTATTTATCTATCTTTCCTACTTGAGAAAGAATAGTGCTCACTGTGATTGAAGTTCACTAAAATTTTGTCAACATGATTGTATAGATGATGGACGCATAGTCACGAATTGACCTTCTAGAATTTCAGTTGTTTGTCTCAATACAACAGGATATCCACGCCTTCCCCTTATTTTTGTAAAATAAATAATACTTTAATAAATTATATATATATATTTTTGCTCCTAGCAACACACATACATTTAGCTAGTTCCTTATAGCAAGGTGTTAGGTGTAGGTTGAACATGAAGACTGATGATGTTTACTCTCGGAGCAAGCCAAGCACTTCAGCTGTTATACTCTTTTGTAGGGATATAAATTTTCTTATATAGGGATATATTTTTGCTTATTTCTTACATGCATTGCATTCTAAATTTAAAAGATTGGCATATAAACATAATCAGGTAGCGTACTAGACGGAACTCCAAATGGAGGACGAGCTAGAATAAACCCTTTGTGAGATGCTTGTGGATCTGAGTAGAGCAAACATTGCACATTCTCCAAACTCTAAAAATGATCAAAGTTATGAAATTTACATGGAGAACAATGTCGAGCTCTGTAACATAGAATAAATTTAATTAGCAAAATACATGTGAATAACATGCAGTTTATAGCGTGAACTGAGTATAGATAAGATGGCTAGTTTTCTTATGGTGGAACCAACCCACCCAAATTCAAGTTCTAAACTAACTTTTTGTGGCGGTCTATGTTTTTTTACTTTGTTTATCAAAAATCATGCAACATGGCTAATACTCCTTAACCCCAAAAATTATCATGAGAAAATACCACAAACCTTGCACTTGCATTTCTCGAAAAAAAAACCTTGCACTTAAGCATTTCTCGAAAAAAAAAAACTTGCACTTGCATCCTAGAACCGACCCAAATGCCAACAAACCCCACGCCGTAGCAGAACAAGTGAACAACAAACGCTCCTTACCGTCCTGCGCTCGTTCAGAACACCGCGACCACTAGTTAGTGGCGAGTCCGGTAAAGCTTTTGGAGTCGGAAGCCCCATGGCCAAGCAGAAGGCCTCGCCTCCGGCGATCCGCCGCCGCGTAGGCGGTGTCGGGCTGTTGCGGTGGGCGGTTCGAGTCGCCTCGAGCATACTGCTCTGGACGGCGCTCCTCCAGCTCTCCACCTTCTTCGGTCTTCCCCGCTCGCCGCTACGCGCCGCCCGGCCCTCCTGCGCAGGGAACCGCAACGGCTCTGCCACCGCCTCCGCCGTCGCCTCCGTCGAGGTCGCGGGCCTTGCGCCCCCAGTTCCGCCTACCAGGAGTGAGTGGTTCTTATCTTCTTGATCTCGCCGTTGGGTGATTCTTGGTTCTTTGGTTGGGTTCTTGGAATCTGGTCCTACTCGCTACAGTCTTCATTCAGAGGGGTTTCTTGCTACTCGGTAGGGGCAGTCGAAATGTGGTTGCTTACAGCATTCATGAGTTGGATTGAATCGTTTAGGGGGAATGTGAACGAACGACCCAGTCAATTTGAGTCGTTCTTGGTGTAGATCGTTAATCTGGTGCCATTGGGATGTTCGGAGATTTAGGGTTGCCGATTTTGTGAGTTCGTAGTTGCATGATTCCTCTTAAATAGTGCCTGTCTTGGCGTCTTAGTTCTTGATTTACCTCTTAGTTTGCAATGCCGATTTGGTGGATTAGTCAAAAATGGATTTCGATGTGCTGTTGTGACGGAGACGGACTAGAGAATAATTGATGGCTTTGGTGTTGTCTTATGCTATTTTCAGTTAGGTGGTTAGTTGGGGTTCCTTTGGTTCTGTCTTTATGCCAAAAGGCGTGTGGTCTTAATTTGTGTTTTGGCTTGTTGACAAGGTGCATTTGTGTCGTTTGCATAGAAATGCTAGGTATATTGTCTGTTGTAAACATGCAGATGATCGATATTTTGGAAGGAAAACTTTATGTCTCGGTGATGCGGGAGCTTTTCCTTATTAATCAGTAAGGTTCTAATCACCATGTAGGTGATACATCGAACAGAAACACATTGTAGCTCTGGTTGCTGTAATTTTCTTTTTCACCCAAATGTGTGTCGTTTTGTATTAGAAGAAGGCGCCAAGATTATGCAAAGAACAACACAAAGACACTAAAAAACAAACACCAAAAAGACTGGCCAGGAGCCAAAAACTGAAGAAGGAAACACAAATGTACAGCAGCTAGTCTGAAACTAGCCTGAAGAGTTTGCTGTAAATTTTAGTGCTCGAAAATACAATTCATCATATTTACCTGAGCCTACAGTATAGCTTGTTCTTGACATATATGGAGCATCACTCTGGTAGACTGGTATGATGTTGATGATGGTGACAACTGTCTATGCTGGCGGAAATAAGTTCAGTCTGAGTAAAACTTTCTGTCTTTCCTGTAGGACTTTACAGAAGTAATGGCTATCTTCTTATTTCATGCAATGGCGGTCTGAACCAAATGCGAGCTGCGGTTAGTACCGAATGCTAACTTTTAGCATTTTTACTGAAATGATAGCTTTAATCTACAGCGATTACCTCCACCTATGCTATGCTAGTGCTTCATGAAAGCTTCTCTTGTGCAGATATGTGACATGGTAACTGTGGCACGCTATTTGAATCTGACCATGGTGGTACCTGAACTAGATAAACAATCCTTCTGGGCTGATCCTAGGTGTGTGGTTCTCGCACTTATTTTTGGTAGTTGATTACGCAGTTAGAATCTTCCATTGCTGACTCAATATAGTTATACTTTTCAGTGATTTTGGGGATATATTTGATGTGGATCATTTCATCTATTCATTAAGAGACGAGGTGAAGGTTATCAGAGAACTCCCACGTAAATTCAGTGGGAAAGTTCCATTATCAATGCAACCAGTCAGCTGGTCTACTGAGAAATACTATTTGAGACAGGTTAGAAAGTAATCTTCCTCCAAGAGTAGATTTATACTTCTGTTCCATCCTCTGTTTGATTCTTACTATCACAGTTGTCTTGCTTCCAGATCTTGCCTCTTGTACGAAAGCACAAGGTTATCCGTTTTAGCAGGACAGATTCTCGCCTTGCGAACAATGGCCTTCCTCTAAGGCTCCAAAAGCTTCGCTGCCGTGTGAACTACAATGCGTTAAGATTTACACCATCCATTGAGGCCCTAGGCAACAAGATGATCTCAAGTCTCAGGAAGACTGGATCTTTTGTTGTGCTTCATCTGAGATATGAGATGGACATGCTTGCCTTCTCTGGTTGTACACACGGATGTTCTGATCAAGAAACAGCAGAGCTCACGAGAATGAGGTTCATTTTGCGTCACAGCTTCTCAATTAATTATACTTTTGCCTCCCATCCTTTGTCTTCAATCTTCGTTTTTGTCTGTTATTTGGACTTCAGGTATGCATATCCCTGGTGGAAAGAAAAGGAAATAGACTCTGAGAAGAAAAGGCTAGAAGGATTGTGCCCGCTTACACCTGGAGAAACAACATTAGTGCTCAAAGCTCTTGGTTTTCCCAGGGACACTCGGATATATATTGCCTCGGGTGAAATCTATGGTGGTGAAAAAAGATTAGCTGCATTGAAGACAGAGTTCCCTAACATCGTAAGCAGATCATAGTTCAACATCCAAAATTTCCTGCTAACGTTGGAATGATGCTTATCTGCTATGTAAACTGTAGGTGCGTAAGGAGATGCTTTTATCTGATGACGAGCTACGCCTCTTCAAGAAACACTCAACTCAAATGGCAGCCCTGGACTATCTTGTTTCTGTTGCAAGTGATGTTTTTATTCCCAGTAATGATGGAAACATGGCTAAAGTTGTAGAAGGACACCGCAGGTATGTCTACTCTGACCTTCCTAATATGAATTCTTTTCTTCTTGTCAACATGTGTATGCATCATAATGACATTGTTACCCGACTAGGAAGTGAGAAAAAAAGAAATTTGTAGTGTGCAGCTCTCATGTAGATGTAGATGCTTGTTTTGAAGAATGGTGGCTATAGCTAGCAAGAATGGATCCAGCAAAATAGACACCCGTAGGTTAACTGAGAAAGTGTATATGTTGCACATGCAGGTTTATGGGCTTCCACAGAACTGTACAGCTTGATAGAAAGAAGCTTGTTGAGCTTATAGATCTTTTTGAAGACCAGGAACTGTCATGGGATGAATTCTGTACTGCTGTCAAGGAGCTACACGAGGGCCGAATGAGCCAACCCACGAGAAGAAGAGTTATTGCCGGGCAGCCAAAGGAAGAAGACTACTTCTATGCAAATCCTTATGAATGCCTTGGGCCTGCTACAAAGAGAAGGGAAAAGCTAAAACATACTGATACATGAACACCATCTTAATAAACCTGATTAGCTGACTGCAGTAATGGCATAACAAGTTTCAGCCTTCTCGTGTACCTAACACGTGCTCATATTTTTGCCGAGCCTCACCCTCATGAAGCCCAACTGTGTGAACAACTACCATGCCTGTGCAAGCTGACAGCTCAGCTATGAACCGAAGCATGATTCTTCTGCATTGGATGATCCACATGGGAGGTGCAGGAGCTTGTTCCACCCAGAGACTTGATGAGCAACATTGGTTGCTATGCTCCTGTTATTCAGGTCTGGTGATGGTACAGAGACCTGACTATTCTTGAGTCGCTGCCAGATGCTATGTTGTAACATTAGGCTGTTGCATCTGCTCCTGTAAAAAGAGGTTGTTGCATTTGCTTTTGATGTACATAAACCTTGCTTGAAAGTTCAAACTCCTGTAGTAAAAAATACAGAGTAAATGGAGGACACTATTGGTCTTATTATCGTACACAGGTGCCACACACGTATACAGATGCTTCAGATAGAATTTTGGCATACCATTTCCTGATAGCACAAATGAGCATTCAAGCTGCTATGTAGAACAAGAACACGAGGCAACACCATCTGGAGTACTGTAACTGAAAATGTTATCCACCAAATGAACAGTTTTAATAGCTCATGTTTTTTAGAATAAGTTTCTCCAAGCGGCTAATTTGCATTGTATATCATCAAACCTGAATAATGATAAAAATGTCCACTGCAGCAGTTGCTAGCTAATTTCCTAGCACTGTCAGCAAACTGCAAACAAAATACACAGGTGATTCAGATACATCACACTAAGAATTGCATTTACTTTACACCCCAAAATCGAGACACGGCAGAATTGCAAAGACTGGTTAGTTTTCAAGCTATACAACCAGGCTACTCAAAATATGAACATCTGGAGGGGAGCCCCAACTGAAAGAACCATTCACATGCTACCTAACTGCCACCTTGCTACAGTCAGAGCTCCGAAAGTATAGCAGGAATATAGTGCGATAGCTCAGCGGTAAGAGACTGAAACCCATCGACAAGTTGTGTATGGAACTCCTGGTCTTCTTCCCCTATCAATCTGAAATGCACACGGATCGCACGCTTGCAGACCGCCATGAACTCAAGCAACGCAGCTATGAGCTGTTGCAGTTCCTGAGATCGCAGCCTGGTTGCAGGCTCGCCAGATAAGAATGCGGTGCACACACTTAATAGACCACTGTTGACCTACATCACAGCATTTTTGTGGAAAATTAGCAAAAGATAGAAAATAGAGAAGCAAGCAATAGTTAAACTGGTCCGTATTGCGCAGAGTAACAGGCTTCACCCTTACCTGAACAGCCACACTCCCTTGGAGTATCCTTTGAAGACTTTGAAGTCTTGGTAGTTGATCACCTTCAGAACTACGCGGTTCTTCTAGTTCATTTCTCAACGCAGAGGTCCTTGTTTCAATCATTCCAATCGCATTTTCGACAGGTGAAAACTCTAAAGATTCAGACTTTATCACTACCAGACGATTTACCAAAGCAGGAAAGGAACCCTCTGTCTTGAGCACTGTGCGCCTCTTCCATTGATCTTCCAGGCCAGCTTGTGTTTTTCCATTTTTTGTGAACGGTGTATCGAAAAGGAAATGGTCAAACACGCGCGCACGAACAGTACCTGTAGATAAAGACAAAATTCTTTCTCTCCTGCTCTCCAAGTCCTCGTCCTCCATGACAGGGTCAACAGCAGTTATCTGTAGATAGCATACACCAGGTTGCAGCTCATCAGCATTGACTTGTCTTGAGTCGGGAATGATATGCAAGGTGTGATTGCCATCCATCTTAGCCTCATAGGTACGATTGAGCTTCTCCATAATGTCACCAAGCCGAACATCCCGTGGTTCCCTAAACACATACTCCTTATTATTGAGTTTGCCAAATCGTTCCCCATAGAATCCAACTCTGTAGTAAGTAGCATCAATGAATGGGATAGGGCTAGCCTCCTGTTCAAGAATTGACTCATAGATGTTCGCGAGTGAAGTGTGGCATTTAGCCAGCTGCCCGTAAGATCTTCTACTTTTGTACACAGGAATGATGAGTTCCTGAATGCTAGCACAAAAGTGGTATAGTTCAGCTTGTGCAAAGAGTTTGTTCGCAAGTTGAAGATACTTGACAGCTGAATCTACTGTAAGCTTGGATGCACCATATCCCTCAACTTCTGCTGCTGCTACTTCTGTGCCCACATCAGTGCCCACAACAGGGCAAATCCTACAGAGAGAAGCAACATGCTCCTTGTTCCACACAGCATCGTTCCTTCCAACAAGTGCCTATAAGAAGGGTTCGAAGGTCATACAACTTCATAGGGAAATTACAGGATAGAAGAACAGAAATTAAGATTACAACCTGCATGATCACACCAGCTACGGCAACTGCACATTGCGCAGCTTCAGCACATGATTGCATCTCCTGGTGCGCATCACATAGGTGCAGTAACCACATAATGTGAAGATCCGGGACAGGCGCATACGCCAATGCTAGCTTATAGAAACCCTCAGCAGCTGCACACCTGTCCACAGTCATTACGGACCCCTACAAAGAACATTGAAAGTTACAGGTTCAGTGCTCAATACTTGCTCAAGAAATTCAAATGCATAAAGATGACACCGCTCAAAGTATAATCACATATTCCAAACGACATAAGCAAATGATAACCTTCTTATCAGATTGCCAGTCCCATTTTAGCTCAATCTATGCTACATCACTTTCACATATTGATAGGAGAGTAGGATTCATTTGCTAAACTTGCTTACCAAAAGGGCATGTTCAAGGCCAGCATCAAGGGCCTGGACTAGACATTTTGAAAGATGCTTAACCTCTACCCAAGACCACATACTGTCTGTGGAACCTTCAGCAGCAACGTCCAGTGCGGTAATAGGAAGGCCACAATCGATCAACTGATCTTTACTCCTTACATCAGCCATTTCCTCTAATGATTTCCTAAGACGCCGAGCTTCGCCACTTTCTTCAAGAAATCCATCAGATTTCATCTGAGTTACTTGCACATCAGACAACAATTCTGACAAAGTAATAGTCAACATGACCCTCAGCCTTGTGGTGCTCTTGAAATAGTTGAAAGAGTTCTAGAAGCACAAGAACATCAGTATCAGGATAATCCGTTTCATGATTTTACATAACTTAAATTCAGCAAGCAGCTTACCCTAACAAGGATCTGCAACCCAAGAACGGCCCTTTTTCTGACAGAATCATTTCGGAATACAGCAAGCCGCAAAAGATGAAACGCAATTTGCTTCAAGAAACGGTCATTCTCCCTTGACATTAGTGTTGCACCATGTAGACTAAATATATTATAGATCACAGGAAGGAAAGCTTTCCAAAATGTTAAGGGCTGGCTCCTAGATAAAAGACCCATTAAGATAGATGTTACACAATCTAGCTTAGCATAGTCAGTCGAGATGCTACGAGACGCTGCCGCAACCGAAAACTTCTCAACTATTCCCAACACTTCAAGGCTCACAGCGGTACTAAGATTTTCTTCCCAGAGTTCCTGTACAAATTTTCTGTCAGCTGAAGAAGGTTTAAAACACCACAAGATTCACACAGAATGTAATACTTACCAACTTTTGTCTCAGTATTGGATGCAGAGACTCTCTCAATGCCCTGGCTGTTGATCCAATTCTTGAAGATTGTGCTTGGGCAAGTGCTTCCCTCAATGAATATGGTTGATTTGGGGAACCTAGCTCAGGACTAATCCTGTTCCACATGAATCCATTTTCTGGTGTTCCCTGAGGCTGCATTAAAAAGTAGTCATGACAAATAACTAACAATTTTTTTATGATTAGAGATTTTTTTTGTCACGTCTCCTACAAAGTATTGCGTGTTTATTGATAACAAGTAAACAAAATCACTATCTACTTATCTAGCATGGAACAGGCTCAAGTCCACCATTGCAAGCTCAGTAGATACTAGTGAAAGTCAAGCCTTACTCTGAGACTCAAGTAAACCACTCGGCCACTCCCTTAGGGCTAGAGAAAATAATCGATCAAAGTGCTGATTTAATGCACACCCTTTTTTTAAAGAAAATTTAATGCACACTTAGGGGCATAGGTAATAGTTCAAGCAAACTTCAGAGAGCTAGTGTCCAGCGAATTACCAGCGTCACTTGCTGAAATGTTCATCCGCAAACCAGAATTTTTAATGATTAGACCAGGATGGTCGGCTCGGGATTAGATGAAATACTTAGGCGCGCCAGAAGGGTCACTTGGTCAAAGCCCTTTAATTTTTTCAGAGGGCTGATAATTACGTGATTACAGTGGCATTAAATAACAAGCCAAAAACAGCAACAGCCAAAGTTGAAAGTGCACCACCAGTCTAATGAGAAAGAGCCATCTCGGCTGATTAATAGGCTGGTTAGTCAGTCTTCCAGTTACACTGTCATGCTTATTACAATCGGTTACTCATTATTATTTTTTAGTTTATAACGATGCGCATTTGATATACATGAACCATACTTAATATTCTGTTTTGAATAACACCAGCCAAGTCTAATCAGTTTATTCTAGGGATGTCTACTGTCCACATTCTCTTCAATAGCATCTTAACTGTTCCCATAAAAGAACACTAAGCAATATGCTGACAAGGTACTGGAACCTGGTCCAGTACATGGTATACAAACCCTACCCATGGTGTATCCAACCTATAAGTAAAAATACTGGTGCTGGAAAAGTAGGCTCATAAAAATAATGTGCCAACATACCCTTATTTCATGGCGTGAAGCCTCAGATAAATATGCATTAACTGACGGGGATAATCTATCAGAATACTTGGGAGAAGCGGGGCGCTCAGCATCAGAGCTCCGAGAACTAGAGCCTAGTAGCAGGCTGTCTCCTGTTCTGTTATGCTGCAGAAAGCATTCAAGAGATTTAGTTCTGGACAAACTATTATGAATCAACATATGGTAACAAAGATTTCGAACCGATAACAAATCAACATGCACTTCCTATTTGCAAATTCTTAGATGGACTGGAAATTGTTATCATGCAATAATACCACCAGTTGAAAGATAGGTGTGCTCGTTTAAGTTGGAATGAGTGAAACATCCAACAGGAATGCAACGAAAAAGAGTTGGATTCAGATATACTCCAACCAATCACCTGAGAGTAATTTGCAAACCATCGAACTAATTTTACACCCAGTCAGAAACATTTTGTGCACTGAGGTTTTACTGGTCAGGATTATAATATCAGAAATCACATTCAGATACAGGAGTTGATAATACTGAAAAATACTACAGCAATCTAAACTACCAAGGGTTATTGTACGAACCTCAAAATGGGTTATACATTCTTCAAGTAGCTTGAAAAACAATCTGGTTCTCGCAATGCTCTGCTGCCATGCTTTTATAAGAGTTGTGTCATCCAAGTTCCTTATGATTTGCAAAATGACTACTAGCACTTCACGCTTTTCAATGACATTTAGGTTATAGTACACAGGCATCTCATCCAGAATCTGCAATGAGTATTTTTCACAGGAAAATAACTTGTAAGAAGAACCGTGTATGCCAAAGCTTGCAGAGAGACATAGTATTGATTACTGATGTTCATTTTAAGGAAGTTGCTTGTGAATCACACACCTGTCCTATAAAAGGAAAATACAGCTGAGCAATGTACAACTTATCTTCGCTTTTTTGATATCGTGCGTCAAATTCATGCTTGCATATTAGGACAACCAAAATACGAGCCGCCTACAATAAATCCAAAACAGCGCATAAAAAAGTAAGAATAAGTTGCAATCACATATGAGATGGCTATCCAATGCATTCAGATGTAGCCCGGAGTATTTTTGTTGCAATTGAGATGCTTACTTTCGCTCGCTGTGATAAATCATCATGGTCAAGGGTGAGAAAGATCTCTTGAATAAGGACAGACGAGAGATAATTCCTGTAAAAGAGCAGATCTTGTAGTAAAAACACTCACCCAAAAGTATAAGGCTACAATGATTTGCAGCATGTTAGCGAATGAGATATTTATTGCATTTTAAAGAGAACATTTGCACTTAAATTAATTCTAACATCCTAAGCAAAGAGTAAACCAAGATTAGTAATTTATAAGTAAAAGGGTCCAATCATTGTAAGGATCAGGCAACAGAAAAGGTATAAAATCTTTATGCCGTGATATTTATGGTAAACAGAATAAAATGCTTCCTATTGGCAGTAAAGAAAACTTAGAACAAGAACAGTAGAAAGGCTAAAGGCTCTGAACAACATGCCAATTAGAATACTTCTGGGGAACTGGGATACTGACACTTCACTAGCCCGGTAATCCACGAATTTAGAAACAAGTGAAACCTACCTATCAGACGGATCCCGGCCAGGCATCTCAACAAAAAGATCATGATCACATATTATCTGCAGGAATGTCAACTTGCAATCATGGAGGACTGACTGGCAAACCCCTGCAAACTTGTCCATATACAACGAAACCTGAAGAACACAGATGTTTAGTTAGGCATATCGATACTTGGAATTAAGCTCCTCACTAGCTTTACTCCAGCGAACCAACTCAACAGTAAAACGAACAAAGAATCAGGGGGGAAAGACAAACTTAAATGTGACATCCAACATTACCAGCTCAAAAACTTGGCGTGGCTCAATGATTGATAAAAGATCGTAACAGAAGAAAGCAAGAGTGCTGTTCAAGCGCTTCGCCAAGTTTAAGCCCTTTTTACAGCGTTCATGAACCTCAGTTAGAAGGCAATCAAATAGTTGCATGATACATCTGAAGACTCCTTCTTTCAACTGTAGTGGTGGGACATCTTCACCTAGTGCATGACAGCAAACAATTAGAACCACACTTTGTAGTGTAATTAAATATTTATGTACTGAAACTGCTATACTACTGCAGCTAAAAGCGTTCGGTGGTTGGTGCTACCCAGTGGAAGATTGTGGTAGAAGAGACGACTTTGTTCCAATCCCATTGATTTTACAATAAGCTCCAGAAAAAACCAAGCCATTGCCAACACATCATCATAGACAGGTCCAACTCTGTAACCCTTAGCCTACAACGACAAAAGAGTATAATGGTGAAGCAGAGCAGCAGAAACATGCATCTGTGTTAAAAACAGGCTGATTGAACAAACATACACCTCTGGAGTCTACAAAATAACCAGAAAAGTGTAAGAAAAATAACCATTAACAGAGGATATACTGGGATGCAATAACAGTAAAAGCAAAAGGTTAAGGGGTTGTTTGGATTGGTTGTAACTTTTGTGTGCCCACCGGTATTTAGCTCTTACTTGAGCTAGACACCGGTGGATACACAAAAAAATATAACCATTCAAAGCAGGCCCTAAGAATCAAATCGGCTTGAATTAGCTAGTCCTTTGTGCAACGGTGCTAGTGGCAAATGACAGCAGCCAACAAGGACATAATTCAGGTATTAAGATATGTCAGCAGTAATGAGAAATGGCAATGTCAGCGGCTCATTGCAGCGCATATGACTCTGTCATGACCATGGAGGGATGGTCCAGCTCATGCAGTGCAGGCGCAGCCAACCAAGACCATAGAGATGTCTACACACAGCAGCCAGTCAGGCGAATCAGCGGCATGCATATCCTACAATTTGTTAGATGCATATTGGTTGGTGGATATGATATTGTCTTCAGCTTATTGGTTTGCAATAGATGTCCTTGTTAGGCAGACGGCTATATAAAGGCATTATTACCTCTTTACATCAAAGACGAATAACAAAGAAGTCTATCCTAGTCCCTAAGTCCTATTATGCACCCCTCTAGGGCTCTAGGCCAACTATTCTAGGTCCAGTCCTCCCCCAAACAGCGCCCTCCTCAGGTAGATGTTTACCCCCAGTAATACAGCGCCATTCTATATCTCAAGTCATCTATGTAGGACCTCCCTCAGATGAATGTTTACCCACGTGACTCCATCATTAATACATAAAAAAATTAAACAAGACGAGATAGAGTAGAACAAATTCAATAATTGATTACTTCAAACAGATAGAAGAAATCCATACTAACCTTACTACGAGCTAGGCTACCCCAAACAGTAGATAGCCCAGGGTACACAGGTATCTGCCGATCACCAAAGTCATCAAAAGCAAAATCAACATAATTAACAAGAAACCTATTTCTCTCAGCCCCATCAGATGATTCCTGTTGTACCCTGCGATAGAAGTGCATCGTTTAACTCAATTTGAGGTATATACATGATCCTGACTCCTGAATGAACAATTCTATTGAGAAAAATCATAATTTTTTTATTTTATAGAATTAAAGCCAGAGAGATTTAGATTTCGCTAAAGATGAGAGGAGAGCACAAAAATCTTGTCTGATAGGACCTCTAAAGACAAGCATGGCAATAAGGCAACATGATAGTAAGTTAGTAACAGCGTTCAAACATCTGTGTTTGTTGTGCTGCAACATGCAAGTGTTATCAGCAAGCGCTCACATAAGATGAAACTTAGTAGTTTATAGTTACTCAAAATGCAGCACCTCTTTCGTGAACACAAACTAAGAGAATCAGATTTCATGACACATGTGAAGAAAATAACATCCTAAGATTTGATTTATTCTTTCTCCAGTAAATGATTGGCTGTCTAAAGGTTAGAAATTAGTATTTTGAGAAGTCATGCTAGAACTCTAGAAAGAAACTACTGAACACAAATATCAGAGGCATGGGCATAAACCAACAAAAAAGCAGGGAATTACCGGGTTAGAATATTAACCATGGCTCGAAATGCAGCAACCTGCAGGAAAATTGAATCTGTAGAGTCAAATCTAGTGTGCATTATTATGAAGACTAAACACCCGCTAGAAATGCAGCTCGGTCAAAAAGGTAAGTGTGCTCTTTAGAGAAGGAGAAAAACCATTCTGCAGAGTGGAAACATAAGCAAAGCAATAACCTGAAGGGTTTCACCACCATCGCCGATAAGACGCAGCAGCATATTGAGTATTGGTTGAAGAAAGTGTAACAATGCAGTATATTCAACATTCTTTAAACTATTTATGGCCTGCAACAAAAAAGTTACCAACATAAGAGATACACATTGTTGGTATATAGTGCAAAGTACCAATAATTTGTAAATTTGTGCAAAATATCACAGAGAAAGACTGAAATACACAGTGCAGATAATTTTTGCTATGCTCTAGAACCTGACCACATTCTATATCTAATTAGACATGTGGTGCAATATTTAATCAGGTTGTAGAACATATATATACTTCACATATTTTTCTTTTTTTTTTTACATATTTCACTGGGTATCAACCAGGAATGACAATGAACAGCACGTTAAAAGATATGCTGATTATCGAAGAACGAAAAAGGCTGAGATCGGTAGAACACCACGTCAACAAAAATTGTACGAAATTGCTAAAGAACTCGGAGCAGGCAATGGTTCAACAGATAACAGTCAGAACAGGATGTGCAAGCAGTACAAGAACATGGGTTTGCGCTACTACTTATTGTAAAGCATCATTAATACACAACAAGCCAAATAGACTATCTGTTGGCTGCAAAAGCAGGAGATCCTGCTTGTATGTTTAGCACAAACGCGAAAACCCAGCAAGGGAGGAATCATGAAGGAAACGAACAGCAGAAGTTCCCATCTAAGCTATTCAACAGCAAAATACATACCTCAAGCAGCTCAGAACCCCAAGGTGGACTTGTATGTAGTGTGTGACGGTCATACTCGACGAAAAAGTCTCTTATCCTTTCATTAACTGGAAACAACGAAGAGCAAAGTCTTAAACGCAGCCGGAAAACAGTTTTTCCATCCTCCAGGTAGTCCATTCTCTCCTGTATGAGAATTTTAACTTTCAGGTAAAATATATTACAGCAAACGTATTTTAAGATAATTTTGCAATCAAGGTGGAAAAAACAGCAAAACAAAACAGGACAAGTAGCAAACCTTTCCACTTTCCTGCAGGTAATGCGGAACAAGCTCTCGTAAAATTGGCAAAGATATGTCCGAAAGTAACCTATTATTCACAAAAACTGCTACATATCAAATTCAATTCCATTCTCATCAGTCCACACTTATGTTTTAGAGACTGCGAACACTTGAGAGTTCCACATCAAACTTGTGGTAGCAATTGAGACAGGAGCACATGATGTGATGTAAATGTCTAGATGGCCCTTGTACATTACATTGAAAAGAAAAGATATTTGCCCAGAAATACGTGCATATGTTATGTCCAAACTGCGAACCCATATGGTTTGATTTGACAGAGGCGGTGGTATTATCTCTTTAAAATGTATAATCCATTTTAATCCATAGCAAGTAACAATGTATAGACATTGTGCTGGTAAGTACAGTAAGCATTATGCAGTCTTGCTAGTAAATGAGTCCCAGAGTGTTTTTCCTTACTTCTGTTACATAAGTCGCAGGAGTACTGATCAAAATTTTACTAAGAATAGTTAATTTGCTAGTCAAACTATATACCAATAAAGCTTGACGACTTAAACATATAAATGATCGTTTCCCAAGTTTTACCAATAAATCTTAGTTCATATATTCACTTTATGTCATAAAAATTGGATAAGCTAATATGCTTATAAAGCATTGACTTGGATGTGGTCCCACATATGAAGCGACAAACTCAGACTAGTTCAATTTAAGCATTTGGTATATAAAAATATGAAATATTAATACATACTGAATGTGTGTCGACAATGGAAGCGCAGCGTATCCCACAATCACCTGAAGGAACACACACATGTTAGACACCAGCAAAATAAACCTGACGGGATGAACCAATCATAGTAGCGTATAGTTATTGACAAGGAACAGAAGGCATACTGGTTTAGGGGCTTCAAGTTTGAGTTGGAGATCTACATGGAAAAATGTGAACAGAAGATGATGTTGGGGCATCAATAGAGCAGGCAGACTGATCTTGACTTCATCATGGTAGCAAGACATTCTCGTGCCAACAGAAATTTGGGTATGAGCACACTTCTGTAGTGCTGTATTCTGATCCCTTGGATGAACAGCCTGAAACCCCATACATCTAGTCGATAAGAATGTTGAACAGACACCAACAACAAACAAAATGACTAATAAATAACTTCGTACACAAACCTCTACTGGAAGTTTGCATATGTCAGAATCATCCTTTCTCAATTCTACTCTTACAAATAGATTTCTTTTGCGGCTCAGGCTAACAGTCAATGGGTACACATAGAGGCAGTGGAAAAGTTGTGAAAATGGTTCACTCCGGGCCATCATCCGAAAGTCAACCGCTTGAAACTGTAACAAGAAAGAATGTGTCTCATATAACAGCAAAGGACGTGTTCCTACACCATAAGTTTCAAAACTGAAAACTCAACACAAAAGAAGGCAGATGAGAAACTCGTCTAGTTACATTGTCGATATTCTCTGCATTCGAATTCTGACCACTCTGGTGTCTATCTTTCTTGATAACGACACTCGAATTCAGAGAATTATGTATCCCATCAACGCTATTCCTGCTGTTTCTCCCATTACTGAGCTCACCAGAATCATGCAAATCACTGGTCATGCTCCCACCTTCAGAAATGGTATCCATCTCATTGCGGTCATTATGAAGTTTTTCCACTTCTAGCCTCAGTACACCTTTCACTTGTTTGTGTACTTTACGTTTCGGATCCTACAAGCGACACAAGAATTGGCATAATTAATTAGTTAATAATTACTTAAGTATAACCGGCTTTTCTCAGCTACTAATGCTTACTTGGAGGGAGTCCTCTATGTAGCTTTCCTTCACTTTGTTTAAGTTTGGTATCTCTATGATAACTGAGCTTCCATTTGAATAGTGGTTGAGTTTTCCATCAACAGTGAGTTTGGAAATAGGCTCCAGAATGCTATCTTGAGAACTTGAGCCTGGCATACTTGGTGCCAAAGGGCTGCTAGGAGAGGCAGCGTCACCAGTGCCACCAGAATGGTTATTTTCAAATAGAGGAATCATTGCCCATGCAAATGGCTCTCTATATGGCATGATTCGAGACCAAACTTGCAGCTTCTGCTTCTCTTTCTCAGTCAAGTGCACCTGTCACAAAACTGAGCATAAGAGCAATGAAGCATGTGATTAAAAGAGGGACTTTGTTTCTTACAGGTTCTTTACGGGAATAAATGGAAGGAGTTACTCCCCCTTCATCAGTAGCAGCCTTTTCTAGCTGAATCAGAAGGCAGATTGATGGTGAAGGGGCATCCAATGAAAAAACACCCCGACGGTCCAAAGAAATATGAGCCTGATGAAATACGAAAGTAATTGAAAATGGTCAATGATCTGAATTAGAGGATAGAAATAATGGCACAGTAGGGAGTAATATACATTTCTCCTTACATTTTGCATCTCTGTTGGAAGTATGTGAAAGTAGAAGTCTTCCGATAGCTTTTCTCTCCTATCTCTGTTGTACAAGCAGATTGTACCACTAAAAGGTTCTGCACATGATACAAGATCAAAAGGCAGGTCAGTCACCCTGCTGTTAAATATAAATGAGAACATAATGCAGTTTACCAGTGTTGAAACAAACACAGAAAGACCATTAAGTTTTGCTCACCGACTAATCCAGCTTGGAATGATAAAGATAATACCCTGACAGTTATCTTCAGTCCACTGTAAGCAGTAGAGATCAAGTTATAACATGTGACCAGTAAGTAGTAACAAACACTGCTCAGAGCAAGGAGTACAAACAAAAGCAAAGAGATATGCAATGCTTGAGTGTGCAAATTAAAGCAAACCTGTTGTGTGTTGCAGGGAGACTTTCTGGTACGCGTTGGCCGAATATCAAAGATCTCTCATTGTCCCAATCGAATGCAGGTTCATATGCCGGTAAAGGTGAGAGAGTACAATGCTGGAAACACAAGAGTAGCATGTTGTTAATGCTTACATCAAGACGGAAATGCTACCGCATATGCCGATGCCCATTTGTAAGTATATGGTAAATTGGTACAGATATCACAGATAAGAAACTTCGAGACATGAAAACAAGAAACTCGAGGAAGGGTGACTTATGAGCATTACGCACCAAAATTCACAGCAACCATAGTCTGCTACTAAAGGGGCCAGTGAAAAAGAAAAGCAGATGAAAATCATCCGCTTAAAACAGAAATCCAGCGAACATGCACTGACCATTTTTGAAGATGAAGCAGATGGTTCAGTCTCATGTATTAGCCTCCCTGAGGTGCTTGGCATATCATCTTCAGTAGTTTCCTCTGGCTTGGAATGCCTAGCATTGCAAAGCTGCAATTCTGGGGAAAAGAAAATACATATAAGTTATAAAGTAAAAAATGTATAAGAAGCTAATTCAATCACAAGGGTGGTGGATTACCTGTTTCTATGTCGGTATCAGGTCCCTCGAAAATTTGATTTTGAAAGGACGGTGGTGCGACACTCTCATAGCGTCCATATTTGCAGTCATCTTTCACAAAATCAGCCTTGTAACACTGTACCAGCTCATTTAGATGTGGCCACTGCTCCAAATTTTCATCAAGCTGAAAAAAATAACATGTATGAGTTATCATCCTTAATTCTCAAAATTGCAGCCCTAAATTGTATTTTTCTCGTGATTGTAATTCAAAGGAGCAAACTGAATTACCAGCCATAAAATATGTGCAATACTAGCTATCTGTGGGAAAACCCATACACAAGCATCCTGGCAACAAGGAGATTAAAGTACTTGCTGTGACGCAGGTTTGACCTGACCAGCACATAGCTAGCACCAGTTCACCACAAGTACCACCGCCATCAGTTTAAACCCCCAGCTCTCACTGGAGCATGAGCACATTAAGAAACCCCAAAACCCTAAGCTACGAATGCAGAGAGATCTGGAGCACATGCATTCCAAGCATCTCGGGCATTGGCACAAGTCAATAAACACCACAGCCGCATTGGCGCAACCAACCCAACGAAACACGGCCACACGCACTGAAGTAGGGAGTGACAGACGTACCAGTGGATCCAGCTCCAGGTTCCGCGCGCACGACTGCCTCGGAATCCGCCTGAACCGTTGCCCTTCCCCCGCCGCCGCAGAATCCATCGCCGCCGCCGCCACCCCCTGTCGGTTCCCCTTTCTGCTCCACGGCAACAGAAATTAGAAGAAACGGAGGATTGGGGTTGATTTAGGTGGGTTTGGTCTCAGGGAGAGGAAACAAACCGTGAGATTTTTCGGAGAAGGAGCTAGCAGCTTGCGGATGGGAAAGCGGGAGAGTTCAGATTCATGGCGACCCTCATTGCTCCCCCTGCCCCCATTGCTGCTGCCCTGGCCTTAAGTGGAGAGGAAGCGAAGCAGGCAGCCTAGCAGGTGGAGTACTGGAGTTCTTTGCCACACAAAAAAAAGGAAGCAGGTGGAGTTGGGAGGAGGAGTGCTTTCATCAGTGGAAAGGGGAGGGGAAAAGCGAAATATTAAATTGAAAAAACAAAGATTTGGTTTTGGCTTCTACCGGTGCATTTGTTCCGGGCTTTGAAAATCGTTTTGAAATGCCTGCGCTGCGCATGTGCAGGTGCAGCGGCTGCCGTCGCTGTCTCGCAAATACGGATGCTTCGCTGTCAAGAGTGTGAATGACAACACCAGACTGGTGTGTGCCTGCCATGGGGCACAGCGAGGGCTGTACTTGTTGTGGGTCTTCCGTATTAAGCCGGAGGTGTTGGTTTCTTCCCTTTGTCTATGTGGAAAATGGTTTGACTTTCTAGTAAAACTTGTTGTTCAGCTGTCGTATTAAGCTGGTAACTTTTGAAATATACACACCCTGATAATGGCCGATTCCATTGTGATGTAGGGTGAACAATCACTCTTTGATTGGAATGATTAGTTATGATGTTTCTTTTTTAAGTGGCCCTGTACTAACACTCAACCTTGGTGTTCAATGGCGGACCTAGATCAAATTGACCCGGTGAATTTTAGGTCACCATGGTGTATTTTACATGGATTAAGGTGGTGCGCACACTGCTTTCGGTGGCTTGGTGGTGTAATAGACCGCTCCGACAAATTGATATCACAATCAAGAAATGCATCTTTCAAAATTCGAAGAAGACGATAACATGAACTCCTAAGAGAAGAGAGAGGAAAGGGAAGACGTTGACACTACCGCTCATGATTAGGAGGTGTCAAAATAGCCACATGTAGTAGGAGAAACCGGAGGGCGATTAGCGGAAGCAAAACACTGGTTGACACTGCCCTGGTAAGCTAGAAGTTAGGTTCAGAACAGGAGATTAGGGACGCCTCTAGTAATACAACCACAACAAAGATTGTAGGGGTGTGTATGATGGTCTTATAGTTGGATCGGTTTTTGTTGACTTTCCTTGACTTGGATCATTTACCATATGCCAAGTAGGATGAGTGACAACCCCTTGTATAATTAACTATTCCTACAACAATGTACTTCTTAACTAGGGAATAATTTATTGTAGCATCAATCACACTTAATGTCTCATTTGTTTTGTCTAAAATTCTAGTAACTGGCCATTGATTTTTTTTCTCCCTTTGTGCACATAGCAAGATACACTTTTCTCTGGAATAGAATCTTTTTGCATGTACTCCCGTAGTAACGAGCTATTGAGAAAGTGTCGTGCTCGAGAACTATCGTGAACATGTCACTCATTACAAATTCGGATAATCGACATTAACATAAAACATCAGTTGTCTACTAGCAGCTCGTATTATAATTCATCTTCTATCAATTTCCTCTTCCGTTTCCCTTCACCCCTCTCCTCTCCCATATGATTGGTGTTGGTAAATTTGTGGACATGTGTCTCTTTATTAGTGTCATCCTTATTCTCTATGGCCACACCGCCACCTTTCTTCCATTCACCTCTGATGACATCTACATCATCTTTATATCACTTATTTAGCGATCCTTGTCATTTCTCGATTGACTAGTGGTAGCGCATAAGGAGCATTTCGATGCTGCAAGGAAAATACTTAAGGGAAGTATTCGACAATGCACACCGACTTAGTCGTGCACGACAAGAGGTGTAGATAACGAAATGAAAATATGAGTCAAGTGGTGAAGGAAAAGTCGTGTCAACATATGAATATCCATTATCAATCCCATTAAAGTTATGGTTTTTATTTCCCTAGGGGAAATGATAATTTTTAATTCATCCACGTGAACTTTCTGATCGTGCTTTTCATTTCTTTCGAAGAGGAGGAAAGATCTCGGCCTCTGCACCGATTGGTGCACACAACCATATATTATTGCAAAGTATCATTCGTATATCGTCCGACGGTGCTCTAAGACTTATCAACCAAGAAACAAGTGCTCCGTTGAGGCACAAAAAGAGAGAAGCACAATAAGATTAAAAAACATTTATGCATTATTAGCCCACCAACCAAATTGGTTGAAAAATACCCCATGCAACCATTCCGGATGGTTGCACCCAGACTCTAGTGTATCCCTCTACATAGGACCACTTACGGACCCAATGGGTAGACATATGAATAACCTGCAAAAAATGGAAAACTTTCATTGTAAAAAACAATATGATTACGATGATTCAAAATCAACATAAAATTCAAACTCCCACCCAGATTTGTGCCTTATTTTAAGAAGGTCGTCCTACCCAAAGGTGGTTGAAGATTAAAATAAATAAAAATGTATGTCATGATAATCATGCTAACAGAAAAGAAAAAATAAATGTTGTATTTATTCTTCATTTTCATAATAAGATTTTTTTTCCATTTAACATTGTTTCGCCATTGCTCTTGGTTAGAATCACCCTTTCCCATGGAACCACGAGGAGGTATTTTATCTTTAATGGAAATTTCAGTTTTCAAATAAACTTATTAGGAAAAAATATATATGTCATTCATCATATAAAGATATATGGGTTTGACTATCAAAACTCCCGAAAAATGCAACTTCCATCTAAAATTACCAGGATCATATCATAACTCAACAAACATACATGAGCCTTTGCAGTAAGTGTAACCAGAAGACCCACTTGGCTCCGGTTAACGACCTTCCAAATGCAATGTTCAAGGAGTCGTTGCTAACACCTTTGCTATTGTAACATGTTTTCATGAAAAAATGTTGTCACTGAAGTGTACTGGAAAGCAAGTGTGTCAATTCCAAGCCGAGTGTCGTCCGAAAAGCGAATGTAGACCCATTTCCAATATCGAAGTCTCCTCGACTAAAGAACTCTTTCTTGACGCTCATAATAAATTTCTGAAAGAGGAAGGGGAGTCGTAGGTTTTATTGACACTCGTGATAAGGTTTTTGCGTATACATGCTTATTTAATGAGTATTCTTGCCAAACCCCCTCTTTATTCAAAATATCAAAGAACCATTTAGTGAGTAAGCATTTATTTTTAATCTCGAGAATTTCAATTCAAAGTCCACCTTGATCTTTGGGTTGACAAACAATATCTCATTTTGTCGTTCATATTTCCGAATTATGCTCATCACTATGCTAGAAAAATCTGGAGCGGTAGTAACACCTCAACCCACCCTCGGGTCGGCGACTGTCACCCCTGGGAGCTCTCTAGAAAAGACAGTAGTATTTTCTGCACATTGCACATGAAAAGTACTTCCCGGTCGGTCACCCATCCCGAAATTTCTCCGAACCAAGCACGCTTACATCGGAATTCTTTCAAGCTAAGCTTCCGGAAAAGAAGTTACAACTTGTTGATATGAGTATTCTATCAATCCTATTGAGCTCAGGATCTCACAATGGTAATAATCCATTTTCTTCCATGCCCCTTCAGGAACTTCAAAGAGAGATACCATAAACATGAGTAAACTAGTGAGGACGACGCTATTTGGTACAAGCCGTCCACCATAGGAAAAAGAAACCTTTGCATTTCCAACTACTCAACTTCTTCTTGAAACGGTCCTTAATGTGTTTTCATTCCATATTCATAATTTTTTTACGATGAATAGGAACGCATAACGGAAGGGAAGGAACCGACCTCACAACCGAATAATTGCTTATACTCTTCTTCCTCCTCCTTGGCATTTTCAAAACAAAGATCTCAGTTTTGTGGTAATTGATTTTACAACTGGACAATTGTTTGAAAATGTGTAAGATTAAGTTCAAGTTTCAAGCCTTTCAACGTCATGCTTCATGAAAAGGATAGGTGTATTAACTTCATGTTTCTACCATTTTCAATGCCATGCTACATGAGTACATCCGACATATTGAAGGATAGAAACTCCCGTGTCCACCAAATGCGGAATAAGGCCACTTACTTGGCCATCTTCATAGCTCGTGCTATGAGGATGGCAAGCATGTCACCAACTAAACTGAACATGATTGGGACCATGATATCTCGTAGTCTTAATCTCTTTCTAATTTTTAAATAATCTCCAGTGTCATTATTAATCTTGATTCTCACACTTTCTCGTTAAACAAACTTCGCAGTCTATTCATACCACACCGACGAGAACCCTTTGATGCGTAAAGTTTGATGGAGAAAAGTCCACTCAACCTTATCATAGGCATTTTCGAAGTCAACCATAAAAATTATCCCAACCATTTTCTTCGTTATGTGTGACCAGGCGGATTGAAATTCTTTGAAGAAACCCTTATAAATTGGGATTTCCAAGTATACAAAAAAACACATCTAGGAGCTAAATGGTACGGTATTGCTAGAGTTTGTTAGAGTTTGTTATGTAATCCTAAACGTATTGGGTACAGTGTAGTACACCGCTCCGTATACGACTCCTTGTACGCCACGACAAGGGCTATTCTTGCCTCCTATAAACATGAATCCCGAGCCTCCAACGAGGCATCGGTTCCGCTACGTTACTTTGACATGGTATCAGAGCAATCCTCTCCATGACCTAGCCGCCGCCGAACCCTTCCACCGAAAAACCTAAAACACTCATGATCCATTGATCGGAAACCCCAAAACCAGAGCACGATTTTGTGATCGGAAAACTTCCCCGTCAGCTCCCATGGCTTCTTCCTCAACAGCTACAGCCTTGGCCGCCGCCTTGGAGAATCCTCCCTCCCAAAAACTGACTAGGTCGAATTTCCTCTTCCGGAAAACCCTAGTCTTGCCTGCCCTGCGTGGTGCCCAAGTGAAAGTGCATGGTTGGCCCCATCTGTGGTTTTGGTAATTAATGACAATCTCTATGGACTAATGTTTGTATTGAGCTACTTGTAGGTGTGTCCATATGCAGTGCTTGATCTCCATTTGTTGGAATCAAGGCTAAGGGAAGAAGAGTATTTTTTTATCAAGGCTAAGTGCGAGTTGATCAACACTCAAGGCTATGTGAAGATATGCTGAAGAGTGCCTCTCCCATATTGGTGTATGGGGGAGCAATATGCGAGTCTTCACCGTGCGAAGCGCAAGTGGATTATGCGCAAGGCAAAGGTATGATCTTGATAGGGTTTCTACTTTACCGGTCTCATGATATTGTTGAGAGACCGGGTTATAGGATAGATAGCCGTGCTATCAAGAGGGGCTCTCGACCGAGTATCTTGATCGTATCGCTCGTGGAGAGCTCAAACCTTTGCATCCTTGCAATCATCTTTATTGGTTCTTATATGGCTCTTATCGTGGTGTGGTTTTGGTGCTTGTCGTGCTTGTCATGACAAGGCCAAGTTCACCGAAAACGGTTTTCATATGTGTCTCCTATTGCGTTTTCGGTATTGGAGATTCTGTCGGTTCATTCTTGTGGATGGTCTCACTCTTCCAATTATTTTCAAAATCTCCTTTACTTGTTTTAAATTTTTCCAAGGATATCTCTTGTCGTCCACTTTCCAACAAAATTGGTTTCACTTCATTCGGACTTCATTTGCAAAAGATATGGTGTTTCCGGTTCTTTATACAAAGGTTTTACCTTTTCCACATTTGGTTTTATTCTCCCTTATTGGACTATGATGTTTCTCTGTATATTCTTGTAGAGCTTTTCGTTGCGATTCCAACGAGCCCAAGAACATCGAAAACGGAGTTCGGATGATCAAAATATGTTCGTTTTCGTGTTGGATGTTTTTCTGCAGTTTGGCCAGCCCAGGCCGGGCTCAGGCCGGCCGCTTCTGGTTCCTGCCCAGCTAGGCCGGGCCAAGGCTGGCCCCAGGCCGGACAGTCGGGCTGCCTCCCCTTTTCCCCTCCAATGGCTCCTTTTTGGAGCCCCTTTTAAGGGGCCTTCTTCCCCAATTCTTTCCAACCACTTGGAGCTCTATTTTTCCTCTCTCTCCTCCATTGTTGACCTCCAAAGCTTTGATTCCTCTCAATCCCTCCAATGATTCTTACTCATATTTAGGGAAACAAGAGAGGAGATCTAGATCTACAATTCCACCAATCCATTCCTTCTCTAAGTGAGGGGAACCTAGTAGATCTTGATCTTGGAGTTCTTGGTGATTCTCCTCTTTGTTCTTCCTCTCTTCTCCCCCCATAAGCATTTGTTGCTTTTGGTGGGATTTGGGAGTGAAGGATTTGAGCACTTCTTGTGTTCTTGCCATTGCTTTTGTTGCATAGGTTTGTGCTCCTCACGGTGATACGTGGGATTGAAGTTCGAGAAGCTTGTTACTCTTGGGTGCATTGTGTTCCCAAGAGCTTGTGCCTCTTGGGTGCATTGTGTACCCTAGACGGTTGGTGGTGTCGCGAAGACTTCGAGTTGTGAAGCTTCGGGCAAGATTTGGGAGCCCCCGATTGAGTTGTGGGTGTGTGCCCCAAGATTGTTGTAAAGGCTCCGGATTCCGCCTTGAAGGATTCCGATAGTGGAAGGTGAACCTAACCCTCTGTTGGGAATATGCCCTAGAGGCAATAATAAAATGGTTTATTAAGCATATTCACGTTTATGATAATAGTTTATTATCCATGCTATAATTGTATTAAATGGAAACATAATACATGTGTGGAATATAAACACCCGGAGTCCCTAGTGAGCCTCTACAGGACTAGTTCGTTGATCAAGAGATAGTTAGAGTTTCCTAACTATGGACTTGTTATAGTCACTTGATAACGGAGTCATATCATTAGGAGTAATGGTGTGATGGACATGACCCAAATAACGAAGTTGCAATTAATCGTGTCACAAAAGTTTTGTTGTCAACACTTTTAATATGCCAAATATAGTTTCCTTAGACCATGAGATTATATCACTCCCGTTCGCCGGAGGAATACTTTGTGGACATCAAACGTCACTTCGTAACTGGGTGATTATAAAGGTGGCTTTCAGGTATCTCCGATGGTGGGTTGTTGGGTGATATGAATCAAGAGTGGGATTTGTCCCTCCAAGTGACGGAGAAGATATCTTCAGGCCTTCTCGGTAATATAGCATCAAAAGTCTGCAGACAAGTGATTAGGTTGTAATCACCGGGATCCTATATTATGGACGAGTAAAGAGAACTTGCCGGTAACGAGATCAAACTGGACATGGGGATGTCAACGATTATATCTCGGGCAAGTAAAATATCGTGAGACAAAGGGAATCGTATATGAGATTAATTGAATCTCCGGCATCGTGGTTCAATCGAGAAAAAGGTTTTCGTTGAGTGTATAGGAATTAATATGGGCATCCCGGTCCCGCTATTAATTATTGATATGATCATGTCTATGCATTCTCGAACCCGTAGGGTCACACACTTAACGTTCCGATGAAATTAGGTTTTGCGATGAATTAAATGATGAAATGAACGAATGGTGATTCGGAGTCTCGGATGGGATCCCGGACGTCACGAGAGGTTCCGGAGGAGTCCGGAGAATAAGATTCATATATGGAAAGTGGTTTCCGGAGGTTTCGAAAAAGTTCCGGAAATTATTTACAGGGTACCGGAAGGTTCCGGAATGTTCTAGAAGGTTCTAGAAGTGGGACCACCATATTGTATGGGCCCACATGGACCAAAGGGGTGCAGCCACCACATGGTGTGCCGCACCACCCAATGGCCCACATGGGCAATGCGGCTAGGAAAGGGGGGAACCCACTCCTAGTTGGACTAGGAGTTGGGCCCTCCACCCTTTAGGAAAGGGGCCCAAGGAGGAGTCCTAGATGGACTCCAACTTGGGAGCCAAGGAAAGGGGGGCCGGCCGGCCCTCACCCTAACCCTAGCCGCCTCCTATATAAGGAGGGGAGGGGAGGGGTGCGGCACCACCTGAAGGAGGCTGCCCCCCAAGCAACCCTAGCCGCACCCCTCTCCCATCTAACCCTAGCCGCACCCCTCCTTCCCCGGAGGGCTGCCGCCGCCTCACCTCCACCTTAGAGCTGCCGCACCACCTCTCCCCGTAGGGCTGCTGCGCCACCTCCACCTCTCCCTCTCCTCTTGCTTGGCTTGGCGAAGCCCTGCTCGTGGAGATTGTCATCGTCACCGGCACTACCGTCGTGCTGCTGAGATCATCAAGGCCACGTCCTCTCGCTTGCGGGATCAAGGAGTTGACGTCTTCATCGAGCCGTACGTGTGGACGCCGCGGAGGTGCTGCCCGTTGCTGCACTTCACCGGATTGGATCTCGAGGATAATACATCTCCTCGCGACTAGACGAGTCTAGTTGCAGGGATCGACTAGCCAACCCCTGCACCGACAAAACGCGTTTGTTGATCTTCAAGGGTAAGAGATTGGATCTCACCTTCGCTATCTTCATCTCGTATATCTAGATCCTTGGGGTTTATTCCGCTTGCCGCGTAGGAATTTTTTTGTTTTCCATGCTGCGACCCCTTCAGTGGTATCAGAGCCTAGATCTATTCATAGATGTTGGTGCGATTAGAACACAAGGAGTTGTGGGCGTTGATATTTTATGTTGCTACCTTCTCGCGTGCACTTTGCCTCTTTGCGGTATTGTGAGATTAAAGCGGCCCGGACCAACCTTACTCGTCCACGCACGAGAGACCGGTTCCACGACTGACATGCAACTTGTTTTGCATAAGTGGCTGGCGGGTGTCTGTTTCTCTTGCTTTAGTGAGGATGCAATTTTCAATGGAAGGCCTTTCAAAAGGATGAGTAAATAAGCAACTATTATATCACCGTTGTGGTTTTGCGTAGATTAGAACGGTTCTATCTCGTTGACCCAAGCCACGTAAAATTTGCATAAACAAAGTAGAAGACATCTAACTTGTTTTTGCAGAGGGGGTCAAGTGATGTGATATGGCCAATGTGATTTGTGATAATGTATGCAATGATCATGTTTGTAATATTTCGCGACTTGCATGTCGACGAGTACGGCGACCGGCAGGAGCCATATGGTTGTCTTTTATTTTATGTGACCTGCGTGTCAATGAATCACCATGTAATTGCTTTACTTTATTGCTAAGAGTAGCATTAGTTGTAGTTGCAATAGTTGGTGGACAACCATGGTGATGGCGCCACGATGATGGAGATCTTGCCGGTGCTTTGAAGATGGAGATCAAAAGCATAAGAAGAAAGGCCATATCATATCACAATTATGAATTGCATGTGATGTTAATCCCTTTTTATGCACCTTATTGTTATGCTTAGATGTGATCGCGACGGTAGCATGATAAGGTGATCTCTCATGTTAATATCAAGATAATTAAGTGTTCTCCCCTAGTATGCACCGTTGCGAAAGTTCGTCGTTTCGAAGCATCACGTGATGATCGGGTGTGATAGATTCAACGTTCACATACAACGGGTGTAAGCCAGTTTACACATGCGAAAATACTATGGTTGTCTTGACGAGCCTAGCATGTACAGACATGGCCTCGGGAACACGGAACCGAAAGGTTAAACACGAGTCATATGAATGATATGATCAACACTGAGTTGTTCACCATTGAAGCTACATCATCTCACGTGATGATCGGTTGTGGTGTAGTGGATTTGGATCGTGTGTCACTAAACAACCAGAGAGATGTTGAGTTTAGTGGGAGTTCATATATTAATTTGATTAAGTTGAACTAAAATTATCATAAACGAGTGTCCTAAAGATGTCTTTGCAAAATCCTTGTAGATCATGGGCGACTACAGTAGTATGTTTCTTGCTGAGGAGCTGCGTCTCGATGGGTCAAACTTTGCTGAGTGGTACATGTGTCTGAGAGAAGCCCTACACACCAATGGCGAGCTCTACGTGATAGATGAACCTTTAGAAAAACGCCCTGATGTTACTGCTGACTATGAAGGGTATATGGAGTGGTACGATCAAAAGACCACCTACTTGAGAGTCGAGTGGCTGATATGCACCTTCATGGATTCTAACCTTGGTAGACAATTTGGAAACTTGAGCGCAATGGAGATTGTCGATGAGCTGAAAAGAAGGTTCATAGCACAAGTTAGAGTTGCAAGGTTTTAATGCTTGGATGATTTTCTTTCAACTAAGATGGAAGAAAACACTTGCTTGGAACAACACCTGAGTAAGATGCACCGGCTGTATTATACTATGGCGGATGTTTGGAACCATGAAATAACTGACGAGATGGCAATAGATGGGGTGCTGCGCTCGCTTCCCCCCAGCTATAAGGATTATGTCAGGAACTATGTCATGGGAAGGGATTCGATCACTTTCTGTGAGTTTATTTCCCGGCTGCGTCAAGTTAAAGTGGAACCCATAGCAGGAGAAGTAGTCAATGCAGAAGGTATATTTTGATATACTAGTTATAAATGTTTAAACGTCCCATTTACACTTATGGTGAGCTAAGTATTTGATACTTGTGTTGTTTTGTGAAAACAGGGCCCGCCGTTTGAGAAGTGCATGGAGGGACTGAGTGGATTTCGCGGGAAGATGGCAAATCAAGGAGTTGATGCTGGCGTCATTTCACTTCTACATTTATCGTTTTAAATTAGAGGATTTGAATGAGTTTTGTAATCGAATTAAGTGTGATCTTAAATTAGTGTGTCTCGGTTTGTGAGACGGTCATTCATGTTAAAGACAAGTAGTTGTTCTGTTTTCATGAGTAATCCTTTTTGGAGATCACGTTTCGATTATGAGATTATTGTCCTTTGTTAGATTTAAACGATAATTAGTTAAACACTTATAAAATAAAGACATGCTAAAATATCCAATACTTAATGATGAGATTTGTTTTTAGTTGTGCTATAGTGTTGGTGAGTATTCTGATGCGCATCACCAAGAAGCATAATTAAAAAATGCCATTTTCTGAAAATGCCATGAGTAGCTGGAAAATAAACACAAGTGTTGGTGGAATTTTTCAGTTAATAAGAGACATCATTGTTTTATGTTCTTCATCGTGAATGAGTAAATAGGAGTATTTATTCATGTCATGATGAGACCATGGAAGTAGAGGATATTGAGTTAACAAGACAATTGAGTCTTTTCGATTTGATCAAAAGAGACGAAATATTTGAGTTATTGTTTAGTATGAAGACTTATGACAAGTGTTATCGCAAATTACAATATTTAGAGGTTATTCAAAAATGTTTTGATAAACCCAAAGTATTGTAGTCACATTATATTTGATGTTATGTGGTCATATAGAAGGGTTTTGAATTTAAGGGTTTATTTGTATCATTTAGATTTATTTTGATAACACTCTGTTTTAAATAAAGGATCTATTTAATGATTTGCGTTTCGCATATGAGTTATGTGAAATAGTGGTTTCAATAATTATGAGATAATTAAAAGCCATAGCAAATGGAGTTTTGTAGAATATTTATATGAGATTATGAATAGAGATTCCACAATGTGAGACTAAAAGGGACAAACCAATGTGTTTGGTTGTGTTGTGTATTTTAGTGGTTTTATCATGAAATGGTTTCATGGATAAATGAATTGTTGGAATAAATTTAGAAAGCTTAAATCTTCCGTGTTTGTGTATCAAGTGGCACATATGTAAAGTGCTATGTTGGTTAAAACTTGACACATAAAAGATTTTAATGATGGTGATCATTGAATTTTGGTTTAGCTTGTCTAAAGAGAAGTAGGGTTCAAGAATATGAAATTTTGTCAAAGGTTGCAAATAATATTCATGATTTACTTGTCATGTTTGAGAAACAAGACATACCTGCAAAACTACAAAAGAAGAAATAGAAACTTTAAATATGAAAGTGACTAAGAGTCATTCTATATTAAGTTTAAATCACAAAGTAATTGTTACTTGATTTTGTGAAAAGAATGTTTCACATATTTATTTTGCAAAGAGTTTGTGTGGAATAAATAAAACTTAGAGTTGGCAAGGTGCTGGCGTTTCGTATATGAGTTCTCGAATCTTAAGAGTTAAGAAATTTTTGGAGGAGTCCAAAGTGTCGAGAAAGTGCATAAGAAACTGAGTGGGATCTAATTAAGATATGTGGTGACATATATTAAGTTAGAGCAGAAATTAATTTCCATAATCAAAATATGTGGTGGCATATGTTTGAGTGGGAACTAGTTAATCATGGTCAAATATAAAGATAACATATTTCTGAGTGGGAGCCATAGTGGCTTCACAATTTAATATGTGTATGGTATATATTTGAGTGGGAGTTTACAACATCGTGTTTGAATGAAATGGAGTTTTTGTAAATGTTGTAAATATTGTCATGGACCAATGCATAACTTATGAAGTTAGTTTGAACGTCAAATATTCATGTAGATGAATGTATCTATGGAGGATAGATAAGTTTGATAAACATTAAAGTCAGGATGTTTTAACCTAAATAGTTTTGAAGGAGTTCAAAATAGAAACAAGAGAAGAATGGTTCATCTCATTGTAACATATAGGTGAAACATTGAGTTGAGAACTCAATACAAAATTGATGGTTGGAGGATATGTTGGAATTCACTATGAATTGCTCATAGGTCTCAACATATAAGAACCATGTGTTTGTATATGACGATATGTGACCCAAGTTCTTAATTGTAAGAACGTGTTGAATGAGGAGTCATTTTTCATGAAATTGAGATGAATTTAGAAAATGGTAGACTTGATTGAAGTCATAAAGCCAGACTAAATTGGAGATCTTTTAAAATCAGAGCAGCGCAGCGAAAGCATGATTAGAGATATCAAAGTGACAAGGTTCACTGCTGATTTGTTAAGTCTACAACATATAGGAGTATATGATTAATTCAAGGATTGAAATAAGATATAATATTTTGGTTTGAGAAAGTTGTTTTCAAGATCGAGTGAGTTCCAGATGCATATGTTATGAGAAAGTCCATTTGATTGATCATACAGATAGGCATAAAAGGATATGAATATCTCACTCTATAACCAAACATATTATATACATTATATGATAATGAGCTTTATCACCGGATGATAGGAAGTTTATCATGTGATGATAAAGTAATGTCAAAATAGGTGACAGTTACAAATTTTTGCAAAGGACATAAGAGCTGTAAAGTACAGAGCACGGACAGAACCTCTTCCATAAGCAAACATGATCAGCACTGAGACTTCATGAGTGAGACTCCATGGGTGTTGGATCGAGGAAATGTAAACTAGATTATTGACTCTAGTGCAAGTGGGAGACTATTGGGAATATGCCCTAAAGGCAATAATAAAATGGTTTATTAAGCATATTCACGTTTATGATAATAGTTTATTATCCATGCTATAATTGTATTAAATGGAAACATAATACATGTGTGGAATATAAACACCCAGAGTCCCTAGTGAGCCTCTACAGGACTAGTTCGTTGATCAAGAGATAGTTAGAGTTTCCTAACTATAGACTTGTTATAGTCACTTGATAACGGAGTCATATCATTAGGAGTAATGGTGTGATGGACATGACCCAAATAAAGAAGTTGCAATTAATCGTGTCACAAAAGTTTTGTTGTCAACACTTTTTAATATGCCAAATATAATTTCCTTAGACCATGAGATTATATCACTCCCGTTCGCCGGAGGAATACTTTGTGGACATCAAACGTCACTTCGTAACTGGGTGATTATAAAGGTGGCTTTCAGGTATCTCCGATGGTGGGTTGTTGGGTGATATGAATCAAGAGTGGGATTTGTCCCTCCAAGTGACGGAGAAGATATCTGCAGGCCTGCTTGGTAATATAGCATCAAAAGTCTGCAGACAAGTGATTAGGTTGTAATCACCGGGATCCTATATTATGGACGAGTAAAGAGAACTTGCCGGTAACGAGATCAAACTGGACATGGGGATGTCAACGATTATATCTCGGACAAGTAAAATATCGTGAGACAAAGGGAATCGTATATGAGATTAATTGAATCTCCGGCATCGTGGTTCAATCGAGAAAAAGGTTTTTGTTGAGTGTATAGGAATTAATATGGGCATCCCGGTCCCGCTATTAATTATTGATATGATCATGTCTATGCATTCTCGAACCCGTAGGGTCACACACTTAACGTTCCGATGAAATTAGGTTTTGCGATGAATTAAATGATGAAATGAACGAATGGTGATTTGGAGTCTCGGATGGGATCCCGGACATCACGAGAGGTTCCGGAGGAGTCTGGAGAATAAGATTCATATATGGAAAGTGGTTTCCGGAGGTTTCGGAAAAGTTCCGGAAATTATTTACAGGGTACCGGAAGGTTCCGGAATGTTCTAGAAGGTTCTAGAAGTGGGACCACCATATTGTATGGGCCCACATGGACCAAAGGGGTGCAGCCACCACATGGTGTGCCGCACCACCCAATGGCCCACATGGGCAATGCGGCTAGGAAAGGGGGGGAACCCACTCCTAGTTGGACTAGGAACTAGGAATTGGGCCCTCCACCCTTTAGGAAAGGGGCCCAAGGAGGAGTCCTAGATGGACTCCAACTTGGGAGCCAAGGAAAGGGGGGGCCGGCCGGCCCTCACCCTAACCCTAGCCGCCTCCTATATAAGGAGGGGAGGGGAGGGGTGCGGCACCACCTGAAGGAGGCTGCCCCCCAAGCAACCCTAGCCGCACCCCTCTCCCATCTAACCCTAGCCGCACCCCTCCTTCCCCGGAGGGCTGCCGCCGCCTCACCTCCACCTTAGAGCTGCCGCACCACCTCTCCCCGTAGGGCTGCTGCGCCACCTCCACCTCTCCCTCTCCTCTTGCTTGGCTTGGTGAAGCCCTGCTCGTGGAGATCGTCATCGTCACCGGCACTACCGTCGTGCTGCTGAGATCATCAAGGCCACGTCCTCTCGCTTGCGGGATCAAGGAGTTGACGTCTTCATCGAGCCGTACATGTGGACACCGCGGAGGTGCTGCCCGTTGTTGCACTTCACCGGATTGGATCTCGAGGATAATACATCTCCTCGCGACTAGACGAGTCTAGTTGCGGGGATCGACTAGCCAACCCCTGCACCGACAAAACGCGTTTGTTGATCTTCAAGGGTAAGAGATTGGATCTCACCTTCGCTATCTTCATCTCGTAGATCTAGATCCTTGGGGTTTATTCCGCTTGCCGCGTAGGAATTTTTTTGTTTTCCGTGCTGCGACCCCTTCACCCTTGGGGTGAGGTTCATCGGAGAATAGGGTGAGGCCTTTTGTGGCGTCTTGAGTAGGCCTTTGTGGTAAGCTCACACCCCTCCAACGAGACGTACTCCCTTAACAAGGAGGAACTCGGGAATACATCCTCGTCTCCGCATGCCTCGGTTACTTCTATACCCGAGCTCTTTACTTATGCAATTTACATTGTGATAGCCTTCGTGCTTGAAGTATTCTATTTGCTATCACCTTGTTGTTTGTCTTGCTTAGCATAAGTTGTTGGTGCACATAGGTGAGCCTAGTTTATTTAGGTTGTTGGCTTGTTAATTTAAATACCTAGTTTTATTCCGCAATTGTCAAGCCTTAAACCATAAAAGTTTTTAATCGCCTATTCACACCCCCCCTCTAGGCGACATCGTTTGTCCTTTCACCAAGTCCTCGAGCTCCTTGATGGCACTGACTCCGCGACAACTCTGGAGGTCGAAGATGCAGAAAAGAACAAGACTCAAGGCCCCAATTGTAGCGACCTTGCCTATTAAAATAGCCAAGATACTTGTGTATAGTGCTAGTCCCTAGATCGATTCACTAGCACACACAGTACAAGATGAAATACCATAACATTGCATCATTTTATTACACACATGATCCAGAATTCAAAGTAGTCTCGTTACAAATTCCATAGCTCGAAGCTAGCTTATTTAAAGTAAACCGCGGAATAGACATTAAGCATGGAGCCTCCATCATCTTCATGCATGTCGGTTGTAGACTCGAAACCCCTAACGTCTCCTTACTCGTCATCCGAACACCCTGCAACATTGAAAGCGTTGCAGCCAAAAGAAATTTTGGTCAGAACCATTGGAATGGATCTGGCAAGTGACACTTGTGGGCTCATAATGGCAAACTCTAAGACCTATATGCTTATTTGGCTGGTGGATCTCAAGGCTCTCTGTGTAAAGCCACTTTTATCCTAACTTTCACATTATTTTCTTTTCCCTCTAGTCGAGACAATTCCTGGTAAACATTCCAGTGCCAAATGAGGCAATTCCTGGAATATATCCAGTGTCCCATTTCTACCCTTGTTCACCCATCAAAATTTTAATTAAGAAATTGGAATGATGAGATTTTCCATCGACATCCTTGTCCAGCTGCTTAGAATTGTCCGTAACCGGGGACACGGCTATGATCATAGTTTTATTACTCTCGAGAGTTTGTGGCACTTTCCCCACTAGACTCAACTAACCCAAACTTCCTAATCACTCATTTAGTGAAAAGGAAAGGAGAGAGCCGAGACGAGATCTTTCAGAAGAGCTTTCCCATACACATGTCCGAACAATACCCACCTACATCCCCTACATCTGCTTGTTCGTCCGGTCAGGTCCACTCAACTTACTAAATCAAGACAGAGCCCATATGACTAGTGGCTGCACTGGAAGCAAACTAAAACATGGAGTGACATCGAATCTCTTTGTTCCTGGGTGGCCGTTCCCAAGTGAACATCTCGAGTATAACCAAGGAAATGGCCCCAGGAAGACACTCAACTCTGTCAGCCAAGCAATACCAATTGCCACCCAGGTAATTCATTAACTTAGTAGAGTTTTTTATCCTTTCATAAAACATTTTAGCATTGCAGTTCTAACATCTACCAAGTTAATGGGTACCTAGACCAACAGGAGTATAGGGTGTTATACTAAACAGGTCTGCATAGCATAATAGTAATACTCCTATCATGCATACTACTGAAATAGCTAAAGTGCAAATAGTAAAATAGTAGGACTTTTATGCTGGAGTATCACTTGCCTTGGCAATCAGCTGGCAGGAGCAACAACCACAAGAGTAACCTGGCCCCTCCGAATAATCTAACAAATAGCACAAACCACAAATAAGCAAACCATACACTTATAGCAATACAAAAATATATGCTATGGATGAGTGTATGCAAAGGACACACAATTATATTATTTTATTGTTCTCTGGTTATTGCTATATGCATGATGCCACAAGACAAGTTTTAAACTTTTTACTTGTTAAAAGCATTTTTAAAACACCCAAAAGAGCAAATATAAGGATTTATAAATTTCTGTAATAAAACATTTTATAAATTTTGGAAAACACTGCTACTGGACAAAGGACAACTAGACGAAGCCTCTGCAATTTGAATCACCCAATTTGGATTTGTAAAACTCAAGATATGGCCAAAACAAGGTTTAAGGTTTCTGCAAATACCAAGTGTGTGCACGTAACAAAAGTTAAATTTTATTGCACCACTGTATTCTTCTCATTTTTCTCAATCCAGAGACATCAAATTCATTGAATTTGGATAAGTGGTTCAAAAGATATGAATTTTCTAAGATTGGGTGATTTTTTGTTTGAAAACAGAAAAAACATAAAAGATTAAAAGAAATCGGGCCATGTGGCGGCTCACGATTGGACGATACCGATTCGGTATTAAAATTAAAACCTGGCCGCCCGATTGAGATCTAACGGCCCAGGTCGAATCGACCAAGAACGGGCGACGCACCGGCCGGAACCCTAGCCCGCGCGGCGGCGACGGGCCGGCACACGCGTTCCGGCGTGTCCAGGGGGCGAACGGGCAAACGGGGCTCACCACAGCGTGCCGGAGCTCGAGGCGGACGTGGCGGCGATGCGGAGGGAAGCTGCACGTCCTGGTCGTCCCGGAATTCCTCGCCGGAGTAGCTCCAGCGGGCGGCGGCGGCGGGCCGAGGATGCTCGCGTCGATCTGGGGCACAAGATCATACCGAATCTTATCAGAAAGGTGCACAACGGAGAAATAAGGAGATAGGGAGAGTAGAAAGGGCGTGGGGACGCCGGACTTCACCGGAAACGGAGGATCTCGCCGTCGGCAATGGCGGCACGGCGGAGGAAAAAACGAGCGGCCTGGGGGCGCTCGGGTGGTGTTGTTCGGGGCAAAAGGAAGAGGAGAAGGTGGGATATAGGGGGTGTTTGGTTGGGCTTTTTTCTTGGCTTTTGGTTTTGGCTTATAAGCCATAAAAGCACCTAATTAGGTGCTTTTGACTTTTGGCTTATACCATAGTAAAACATAAGTCAAAAGCTGATGGGGGATACTTTATGGGTAGGCCCATGGACCCGGAAAGTAGACCCGCCAAGACCAAGAAGGCCAAAGCCGAGTCACGTATCAAGTCACATGGGCTGGGCTGGAGACAAGCCGACCAAGGCCCATGATAAAGAAAGGACCCGTCCGGAAGGAGTCCAAGTACAACCCGGAGCCTTAACTTGGAAGACCAAGACGTAGAGTAGGACTCCGTGTTCTAGTGTGGCTCGGTGTAGGTTGTAAGTCCAGGGACCCGGCAGCCTTTATAAGCGGGGTCCTGGACCTTAGATCAATAAGCCTGAAGAGAGATACCAAGTCGCCGACTCCCCAGAGAGGAGCCGGAACCCTGTAATCGATACCAGATCTAGAGCAATAAAGAGAAGCAGGAAGTAGGTCTTTACCTCTACCAAGAGGGGCCGAACCTGGGTAAATCTGTGTCCCTAGGCGAGATTAATCTCTCCTACGTACTTCAAGCATCGATGGCCCCCGAACTCACCTTCCTGGAGGAAGGACTTGCCGTGACAACCCCACGACAGTTGGCGCCCACCGTGGGGCAGGAGATGCGTGGAGTCGAGATCGTGGGAGCTGCTCGCCGGGCCATGGAGAAACTTGCCATCGGGCGAGTCTACACTGATGAGCATGGAGAAACAGAGATCGATGACTCTGGTTGGACTTCGGATATGCATGAAGTCGACGAGGGTTATCAGCTTGTCTTTGGAGGAATCAACGTGTTCGTCGGCATGGTTTGCGCGTCGGGTCTTCGCGCGAACTCGGCGGAATCTGTATCAGAGCCAACAGTTGTTGTCGAGTCCGACGGAGAGGAGTCGGTCGGCACGTCAGAACTCGGCATCATCGCCGAGTCAGAGAAGCATCTTGCTGTCAACCATGAAGAGGAGTCGCTGGCGGAGCCATGTATGGAGCCAGATTACGACGCCGATTCAGAGTCTATCTTGCCCTTGTTCGAGGATCGGCTTGGGTACGGAATTGAGGAAGAGGACTACGAGGAGTCGCCAGTTCGCGCTCGCGTCGTAGGAGTCTACATGTCTGGAAACGGAGGAAATCAGTTTGATCCAAGTCTGTTAACAAAGGAAATCAATGCAAGCAATGCAGCTGAGCGGGCGGCCGAGTTAGCCAGTGCGCGTGCTGCGATGGAGAGGCAACTAGCAGAGATCAACGAGGCAAATCGCAGGTTAGCGGAAGAGCGGGCCCGGGTCCAGTCTGAGGCCCAGGTCGTGCGGAGTCGCCAGGAAGAACTCACCTCAATCAGCATCGCAGAGCCAGGAGTCGCCTGCGTGGAGGAGTCAACGTCAATCCTACTGCTTTGTTCACCACACCTACTGGTCCAGGCGCAGGAGCCGGGCTAGGGAGCTCATCAGCTGCAGGAGGCGGCGCAGGGGGAGGAGCAACACCACCACCACCACCACCACCACCAGAAGGACCCGGCGGCAATGGTACCAACGGACCGCCACCTGAAGGAGGAGTCGGAGGAGGATCAGCAGGTGGTATGGGACCTCCACCTGGCAGGTTCCGTACTCCAGAGGGCATTACTCTAACCCAATGGACAACGTTCATGCGGCAACAATGAGATTAGAGAATATCGAGATACCAGAAGGAGCAGCGGGACAGGAGACCCGCCGTGCTATTGAGATGCTGAAGACAGCAATGACTCAGCAAGCTCTTTATCCAGCGTTTCCAGATGCAAGTAGGCTACACTCGACACCGTTCAACTCTGGCACGAGGAGTCGACATGACGAGTCTCACCCGGCCAACTCTACAAGTGCAAGGCGCCGTGAGCAAGAGAGGAACAGGGTTATTGTACCAACTGCATCACGAGCTCAGTTAGTAGTTGATGAAGCAAGACAACGACGAGAAAGGGAGGCGGCCAGGGCTCGGGAGGCTGAGAGGGACAGAGCCCTAGCTGGTGCAGATAACCAGCCTCAGCCAACCCGGGTGCACACAGAGGTGACTTTTCCTGGTACCTCTCCCACACTAACAGGACCAGAGTGCCTGTCAGATGCCATCAGATCCGAGTCTTTCCCCAGCGACTTCAAGGAGCCGCGTAAAGTTCCCAATTATGAGCCCAATATGGACCCGACCTCTTGGTTGGGTACATACGAGATGGCAATGAGTATTCGCAATGCCACAGGTAATCTGTGTGCCAAATTCATGTATCTTATGATGGAGGGAGCAGCCAAAGTATGGATGCGTAACTTGCCTCCTAGATCAATCAGTTCTTGGGAGCAGTTGAAGTCGGCCTTTGTACAGAACTTCCAGGGAACATGCAAAAAGCTGAGTACTATAGAGGATTTAGAGAGATGTGTTCAGAGAAAGGGCGAGTCTGCAAGGCACTGGATGAAGCGGGTCTCTGAGATCATCAACTCATCGCAAGGACTCCCAACAATTTCAGTGCTAATGGCAATGGAGAGGAACTGCAGCTACAACCCCTTGAGCTGGAAGCTGGGTCGTATGAAGGAGAGCCTGAATCAAGGTATTCCCCTTACGATTGGTGAGATCATGGCAGGTGCTAACAAGCATGCCGCCACAGACAAAACAAAGGATCAGGAGGAAGGAACTAAAGGACATGGTGGCAATGGTCAGAATCAGAACCAGAATCAAAACCAGAACCAAGGTGGTAACAAACGGCCATATGGAGATAACTCTGACCTAGTGGCTAACACAAACACTGGGGTCAGACGCAAGGACAATAATTCTCGTGGATACCAAGGCCGTACTCCAAGCACAGAGGAGGTCTTGAGGATTCCATGCCCTAAACACGCCAAAAACGGCAGATGTGGTCACACCTTGGGACAGTGCGTAGATTTGCAGCGTGCCGGGTTCCAAGCACCAGGAAACAGAGGCAATAACAACGGTTATAGAGGAAACAATGATGGTGGACGACCCGGCAACCAGGGTGGAGGAGTCGGCAACAACCCTAACCAACCTCAAGGAGGAGGTAACCAGCAGGGCGGGTTCCAGCAGAACCCGAAGCAGCTTCACGATGACAATGGGCAGTATTATGTCACAACTCGGCCACAGAACCCGAGTCGTGGCAGTTACCATGTCTTCACAACAAGCACGTCCAGGCGTTCCAAGAAATTAAAGGTTAGAGCTGTCAATGCAGTGGAGCCGGCGCTTCCACAGTGGCTCAGGTGGTCAGAGCAAACCATCACATGGAGTCGGGCAGATCATCCACCAAGAGTCGACGACCCAGGGCAGCTAGCCTTGGTAGTAGCACCTCAAGTTGGGGGCTATACATTGAACAAAGTGCTTATGGATGGTGGAAGTAGTATCAACATCTTATATTATGACACATTCAAGAGGATGCAGCTGCAAGATAGGCAGCTAATACCCACTGAGACAGTTTTTCATGGGATCGTACCAGGGAAGTCGGCCAAGCCAATCGGTAAGATTTATCTTGAGGTTGCTTTTGGCACAGTGGAGAATTTTCGTTCAGAGATTATGCCTTTTGAGGTAGTGGATCTTAAGAGTCCATACCATGCTCTCTTTGGTCGACCAGCATACTTTAAGTTTATGGCCAGACCATGCTATGTTTACTTGAAGCTCAAGATGCCAGGTCCAGCAGGAGTCATTACAGTTAATGGCAGCAGACAGATGGCGTTGGAGTGTGAACTAGGTGATGCAGCTATGGCTGAGACAGCTTGTGCTCAAGAGGAGCTGAAATTTTACAAGGCAAACGTGGACCCGGAGGACAACTCGGTCCTTAAGAAGCCGGCCACAGAGGAGAAGATGAAATTCAAGTCAGCTCAGGACACAAAGCAAGTCGACTTTACCCCTGGTGATTCTTCCAAGCAGTTCACCATTGGGGCACACCTCTCTGATAAATAGGAAAGCGCGCTCGTCGAGTTCATCCGTGAGAACCGGGACGTCTTTGCATGGAAGCCATCTGACATGCCAGGAGTCCCGAGAGAACTCGCCGAGCACAGCTTACATGTTAACCCTAATGCAAGACCAGTTAAGCAGGGTCTGCGCAAGTTTCATGATGACAGGAGGAAAGCCATAGGAGAAGAGGTGGCTCGGCTCCTCGCAGCCGAGTTCATCAAGGAAGTCTTTCACCCAGAGTGGGTGGCCAATCCAGTGTTAGTACCAAAGAAAACAGGAGAGTTGCGTATGTGCATCGACTTCACGGGCCTTAACAAGCATTGCCCTAAGGACCCGTTTGCACTGCCTCGTATTGACCAGATCATTGACTCCACAGCGGGGTCAGAGTTGCTTTGTTTCTTGGATGCCTATTCAGGGTACCACCAGATCAGACTCAACATAGAGGATGAGCTGAAGACGTCCTTCATTACGCCCTTTGGAGCATTTTGTTACACAACAATGCCCTTTGGACTCAAGAACGCAGGAGCTACATATCAGAGATGCATCCAGAATTGTTTCAAAAAACAGATTGGAAGAATATTCATGCTTATGTGGATGATGTAGTTGTCAAGTCTCAGAAAGCCGACTCTCTGATAGCAGACCTGACAGAAACCTTTGATAACCTACGCAAGTACAAGATGAAGCTCAATCCAACCAAGTGTGTTTTTGGAGTCCCTGCGGGCAAACTCCTAGGCTTCATTGTTTCAGAGAGAGGCATTGAAGCAAACCCAGAGAAAATCAAGGCTATTCACAATCTGCAGAAGCCGACTTGTCTAAAGGACGTTCAGAAACTCGCTGGTTGTGTAGCAGCTCTTAGCAGATTCATCTCAAGACTCGGAGAGAAGGCGGGTCCTCTCTACCGACTCCTGAAGAAGTCAGACAAATTCATATGGGACAAAGAAGCTGACGATGCTTTTGAAGGCTTGAAGAAAACCCTATCATCAGCACCAGTACTTGCAGCTCCTACAGATAAGGAGCCCATGCTATTGTATGTGGCTGCCAACGAGAGGGTGGTCAGTGCAGTAGTAGTGGTGGAACGATCAGAGGAAGGAAAGGAGTATCCAGTGCAGAGGCCTGTTTACTACATCAGTGAAGTCCTCACAGAGTCAAAGCAAAGGTACCCTCAATGGCAAAAGCTAGTCTATGGAGTTTTTCTTGCTAGTAGGAAGCTCAAACATTATTTTCAAGAGCATCCAATCAAGGTGGTGAGTTCAGCACCGCTAGCAGACATTATACGCAACAGAGATGCAACAGGCCGAGTCGCCAAGTGGGCAATTGAGCTGGGTCCTTATCATATCACATATGAGCCCAGAACAGCAATCAAATCTCAAGCTTTGGTCGACTTTGTCAATGATTGGACTGATTGCACGTCCTCACCAAGTTCACCTTGCACCAAGTATTGGACAATGCACTTCGACGGGTCCAGACAGCTAGAGGGCTCAGGAGCCGGCGTGGTTCTAACTTCACCAAAAGGAGATAAGTTGGCATATGTCCTTCAGTTGCATTTTGACTGTACAAACAACATGGCAGAGTATGAGGCTTTGTTGCATGGCCTGCGTTTGGCCAAGGAGATGAACATCAAGCGTATCAGGTGCTTTGGAGACTCGGATCTCGTAGCTCAGCAAGTGTCTGGAACCTGGGACTCGAAGGATGCAAACATGGCGGCTTATAGAAGAGCAGTCGAACAGATAGCCGGGTTCTTTTCTGGTTATCAAGTGGAGCATATTGACAGACGCAAGAACGAGGCCGCAGATGCGTTATCACGACTCGGCTCTCGTCGAGAGAAAGTACCACCAAATGTGTTTGTGGACGAGCTTCACCACCCATCAGTCAAGTTGCCCACAGAGGAGGAGTTAGCCTTCCCAGATCCAGAGTCGGCACTTGTGGCAGCATTACGGGCAATCCCAGCATGGACAGAGCCCTATCTTGCATATCTCCTTAGGGGCGAGCTCCCACAGGATGAAGTCAAGCGAAAGCAACTCATCAGGCGATGCAAGTCCTACACAGTCATTGATGGCGAGTTATATAGAAGGAGTGTCACTGGAGTCTACCAGAGGTGTGTGTCTCCAGAAGAGGGCAAGCAAATACTGCAAGAGATTCATGCAGGTGATTGTGGTCATCATGCATCCACTAGATCCTTGGTGTCAAAAGCTTTCAGACACGGGTTCTTTTGGTTAACAGCACATTTGGACGCAGAAAAGATAGTTCGAGTCTGTGATGGATGTCAAAGGTACGCAAGGCAAGACCACGTGCCAGCCCAAGAGCTCAGAACCATCCCTATCACTTGGCCATTTGCAGTTTGGGGGCTTGACATGGTTGGTCCTTTCTCAAAGTCGCCTTGTCAGAAGACCCATCTGCTAGTAGCAGTTGACAAGTTCACCAAGTGGGTGGAAGTAGAACCCGTCAGCAGAGTCGACGGTGCATCAGCTGTGAGATTCTTCAAGAAAATAGCAACACGCTTTGGATACCCTCACAGCATCATTACAGACAATGGTACCAACTTATCAGTTGGAGAGATGGCCAAGTTCTGCGGTGAGAATAACATCAGACTCGACCTAGCCTCAGTGGCACACCCGCAGTCCAATGGGCAAGCAGAGAGGGCAAATCAGGAGTTGCTGAAGGGAATTAAGCCTCGGCTCCGAGTCCCCTTGCTAAGAGCCGCCGGGTGTTGGGTTGAGGAGTTGCCAGCAGTACTTTGGAGTATCAGAACGACTCCTAACAGATCCACTGGCTTCACACCTTTTTTCATGGTGTATGGAGCAGAAGCCGTCCTGCCAAGCGACTTGTTGCATGACTCGCCACGAGTCGCCAATTACGTCGAGACAGAAAATGAACTCGCTCGCCAGGACTCGGTGGATGCACTCGAGGAAGCAAGGGAGTTAGCTCTTGAGAGATCAGCAGTTTATCAGCAAGACTTGCGGCGATACCACGCACGCAGAATCAAGACTCGGACTTTCCAGGAAGGAGACTTAGTGCTTCGCCTTATCCAGAACAAGGAAAGGATGCACAAGTTATCTCCACCATGGGAAGGACCGTTCGTCATAAGCAAGAACTTGCACAACGGATCGTACTATCTAATGGATGTGCGAGAGCCGGCAAGTGAAAGTAAAGGAGCTGACACAGCTCATACGCTAGATCCTTATGCAGAGGCAAAGAGGCCTTGGAACATAGCTCAGTTACGTCCATATTATACTTAAGTTGTAATAGTTTTATGAGTTGAAAGGCAAAGAGCCCAGTGAGCCATGCCTAGATGTAATCAAATTGTTATGATCAAATGAAATAAAGCCGGCTTCTGTGAACATGAGTCCTTTAGTCGAGTCACCCAGTGAGTGCGCTTTGTTCTTTAACTTTGATCATCAGGTTCTTGGGGGCTTGCTTTTCAGTGAAAAAAGTTAAGCTTAAACTCTTGAACCCGGCGCAGTAGCCAAATTTTTCCTAATTTTCTCGCTGGTAAGTTAGATGCATCCTGCACAATATGACTAATCTACAGGCATGATTCGTCTCCGGCTCTTATGAATCCTAAGGGACATGAGTTGTTAGGAGCTTGTCAGCACAAGCTGTAAGAGGAGTCATGCAGGGCCTACTTATTCATCAGTGGATAATTAGACGGGTTATAAGAACCACAGAATGACTTGCATAAATAGTACATATCAAATCTCATAACAAGCAAGTCATCGTAAGCCGATTGGCAAAATTTCAGAACAAAGTAGTTCAAAACACCTAACAAGGTTTAAGCACCAGTAGTGCATCATTACAAAGTTTAAATACTAGTAGCACAGCATTACACAAATTTAAGGATTGTCTTCCAGAGGAGTCGACTTCTCAGCCAGAATTGGGGAGTCCTTCTTTGCAGGAGACTTGTCTTTTGTTTGAACAGCAGAAGGAGGAGCCGGCTTCAAAGGAGGCTTGGTGGCGACTCTCTTCGTTTGAAAACCAGTGCCCTTGGGACTCTTCATATGCTTAGCCAACTCTGCGTGTTTCTGGGCGTCTCCAGAGATAGCTCTCGAAGGAGTGGGCGCAGCAGGAGTCTTCAGTGTGGGCTCAGCACCAGGAACAGGAGCCGCTGGCGATGAGGAGCTCGGCCCGGTAGAAGAGGATGGGACACCAGCTGGGTCCTGTGATGGGCGGCCAAAGTTTATGATCGCAGGAGTTTCTGGAGCAACTCTTTTGTTCTCCAAATCATAGTGATGAACCCATACCTCAGGGTCCATCTTATTGGCAATCTCACAAGCATATGGCCGCACCAATTTCTCTTCAGCCTTGAAGTCGTCTTGAGTGAAAGGTTTGCCATCCTCATGTTGCTCTGGCTTCCCCATAGTAAGCATTGCTGGCTCCAACACAGTGGGGTAATAGCTATGGGCTAAGGCCAAGATCCTGATGGAGGCTCTCCTCAATGAAGATTGTTTCCACAGCCGCATGTACACCTAGTGCCCTAGACAACTCGTCCACCAGACGTTCAGGCTCTTTGGGGCACTTGCCCTTATGGTTCAAATATTTAACCACTGCACGGGCTCCCTCTTGCAGCCCATGACAGTGGTCAAGCATCTCAGACAGCTGCTTGCTGGTGGGCATCTTAAGTTTTGGGGAGTCAGCCCCTGCAGAAAGGAAATCAAAGAGTGATTGTCAGTCTAAAAGCAATTTAGAAAGGTGTAGAAAAGGAAGCAAGCAAAAGTTATAAACTTACCAAATATGTGTTGGCACATGGCCCCAATGCCTTTGCGGCAAGTGTCGAAGACAGCTTTTAGGTCATTATGTGCCTTTTGGGCAACCCTTTTGGCCTCAGCAGATTCTTTTTTGACTTGCTCCAGTTGAGCAGACAAAGCCTTCAGATTCTTCTCAAGCTGAAGGGAGTGTTCTTTTTCAGCTATGGCAGACCTGGCACTAGCAGCGACCTGGTCCTCAAGCTCTTTCATGTCTCTCTTCATCTTGGAAATAACGCACTGTAATCACAAGTCAGATTTTTGCAAGTCAGAATGGACAAGTCATAGAGCACAAGTAAGCTTCACAAGTCAAGTAGAGAACTCATGAGCTCCAAGTCGTCACAAGTTAACAACTTGGCGCTTGGGGGCTACTCAGGAGTCAATCTTTTCCTAACAGCAAAGCAGGCATGGGTCCTAGTCGACAAGTCATCAGCTCCAAGTCGTCACAAGTTAACAACTTGGCGCTTGGGGGCTACTGGTAGATCAGAATTTTTTCTTCAAGTTAAGTATGAGTAAATTACATATGTTTGTAGCTCCAAGTCGTCGCAGGCTGACAACTCGGCGCTTGGGGGCTACTCGTGGAAAAGTTTTTGGTCTAAAGACCCGACAGACAGCAAATCAGCAGCCCCGAGTCCTAGTAGAGCTAAGGACTCAGTGCTTGGGGGCTACAGTGTGCAAATTTTACTGAAAAGCAGTTGAGTTCAATTTCAAAGTCAAGCACCTATCCTAGTCACAAGTCACCACAGACAGGTGCTTGGGGGCTACTGGGATAGGATGACGATAGAAAAACATAAAAGGTACAAGTCAAAGAGCTTACATTGTGAATCATGTGAAGAGACCTAAGAAATAGAAGATTTGAATAAAATATGGTTTACGCTGCCTCTGATCAAGGAAAGTCACGTGAAGGCAAAGGAAAAGAAAGGTAACAAAGTACTACACTGATTCGTACATGGATCGAGGGAGTATTTAAGGATTGGAGAAGGAAAGAAAAGAAGAGTTGTGCAAACAAATCCAAGCCGGCTCCAACTAGTACTACACACGGATCAAGGAGACAGATTAAAGAATCAAGGAAAGGAAGAAGTCGATTGCTAAGTAGGTACGTGGAAGCCAAATCCAAGTAGGAAGGAAGAAAAGGAGCTAGCTACGATGGTGGCTTCACATAAAAAATACAAACCGAATATTGCATCTCACGAGGAGCAACGCGGCAGTAGAAGAAAAGCAAGCATCCGTCAGGGAGCCAGACCACGTGATTGCATCTCTCTACAAGGAAAGAAGTGCTAGCTGGTCCAAGGGAAATCAAGAAACAACTGGCAACATAAATGCCAAAATTCAAGTCGGAAGGAAAGAGAAGCCGAGTACTACTACAACTCGAACGAGTTGATCAAAGAAGAAACTGGCCAGCTCGCCGACTCGTCATCGTCCACGCAAAATAAACAAGCTAAGTGATTGCTTGCATGTTTAAATTTCGTATTTTTATTTTCAGTCAGTTAAATAAATTTGTTACCTTTAAGTTAATTCCGGGTTAATTCCGAGAGCTATATATCCAGTTTATAAAGAAATTGCAGAGATAATCCAGAAGATTACAAAGTAAGTTTTTAATAAGGCAAGGGGGCTAATATAAGTTGAGTACAGTTATTATCTCAGAAAATTCTAGGTGGCATATCAAATCAATTCTTGGAGGCTTAATATAGCCAAATCTCAAAGTTGGGGTTTTTTAAAACCCGTCATGGATTTCTAAAAAGTCGAGCTCTCAAATTGCTCGCACCAAATTTATTTAAAGTCGGGCTATCCTTTGCTCGCAACGGATTTCTCAAAAGTCGAGCTATTGCTTGCACCAAATTTATTTAAAGTCGGGCTATCCTTTGCTCGCAACGAATTTCTCAAAAGTCGAGCTATTGCTTGCACCGGATTTCTCAAAGTCGAGCTATCTATTGCTCGCAACGGATTTATTAAAGTCGAGATATCTAATGCTCGCAATATTGTAAGAGACAGCCCAGAGAGCTGAAAGTCCCACCAAGTTAAAAGCAGCCCAGAGAGCTGAAAGTCCTACCAAGTTAGAACGAGCCCAGAGAGCTCCGCAACACCAACGAGCCCAGAGAGCTCCGCAACACCAACGAGCCCAGAGAGCTCCGCAATATCAACGAGCCCAGAGAGCTCTGATTGTTATGATCAAAGGAATAAAGCCGGCTTCTCTACAGTAAGAGTTTTGCCGAGACACCCAGTAAGTGCGCCTTTATTAACTTTGATCATTAGGTCCTTGGGGGCTTGTCTTTCAGGAAAAAGCCAAGCTTTAGACTCATTGACCTGGCAAAGAAGCCAACTTATTCCTTAGTTTTATCTGGTAAGTCAGATGCATCCTGTACAACAAACTGGCTGCTAATTAGCAAAGACCGGGCAGGGCCTACTTATTCATCAGCATAAGACTAAGAAGGGTTATAAGAACCAAATCAATTTAAGCATCAATCAAGTTTACAAAGTTTTAGCTCCGAGTCGTCGCAGGCAAACGACCCGACACTTGGGGGCTACATGTTATCAGGTTTTCAGTTTAAGTCAAAGGGAATTCAGAGTTGGAAGCTCCAAGTTGTCGCAGGCCAACAACTCGGCGCTTGGGGGCTACTCACGGATCAGGTTTTTCTACAAGTTAAGCAGTAATCAAATTCCAAAAGTTTTTATCTCTCAAAGTTGTTGCAGGTTTACAACCCGGCACTCGAGGGCTACATCATCTGAAGTTATGAGTCATCAATACAAGCTCCAAGCTGTCACAAGTTAACAACTCGGCGCTTGGGGGCTACACATATACCGGTGTAAACAAGCTCGAGCAAAGTCATACATCTCGTTAGGAGGACTCGGAGAAAAATTCCGAGTCACTTCGGCACAAGTCGGCAGAAGAAGTCGGCATCATCAAGTCGACAGAAGAAGTCGACATCAACAAGTCGACAGAAGAAGTCGGCATCATCAAGTCGACAGAAGAAGTCGGCATCATCAAGTCGACAGAAGAAGTCGACATCAACAAGTCGACAGAAGAAGTCGGCACCAACAAGTCGACAGGAGAAGCCGGCATTAACAAGTCGGCAGGAGAAGCCAGCATTAACAACTCGAGAGGAGAAGTCGGCATCGACAAGTCGGCAGGAGAAGCCGGCATCGACGAGTCGGCAAGCGAAGCTGGCATCGATGACTCGGCAAGCGAAGCCGGCATCGACAACTCGGCAACGCCTACATCGAAAACTCGGGAAAATCTACAACGACAACCCGGCAACATCTACATCGACAACCCGGGAAAATCTACAACAACAACCCGGCAAAGTCTACAACGGACAACCCGGCAAAGTCTACATCGACAACTCGGCAAATGCTGAAGCAGGGTGCCGCGACGTCATCGACATCTACAACTCGGCAAAGCGCTACATCTACGAGCCGGCAAAGAACCCGGCACGGACCCTGTGTCCCATTCCTTCAAATCAAGACCTTCCGCATGACTCTACAAGTCACCCGAAAGCTTGGGGGCTACTGTCGGGGATATGGGACACGGGTACCCGCAAGGAGGACTAACGTGGCCCATCCAGGGTGGCCCAGCAGGCCGACTCCACATTCAGATTAGGACAAGGACTCACCTTGCCAACTTGTAATAGATTAGAAGTGTCCTACAAGGACTCGACTTGTATTAGATTAGCAGTGTCCTAAAAGGACTCGACATGTAAGCCGGCCTCCTCCACCTTTATAAGGAGGGGCAAGGCGCCTCAAAGAGGACACGACCCAACACACCGGGACAGAGCCCGATAGATCTAGACAAGAGGAGCCGCCTCATCGGCGACTTCCACCATGAGAGGAATAAGACCTAGCCACAAACAGCACGTAGGGATATTACCGGATGATGTTTCCCGGGTCCCGAAGCTGTATAAATCTTGTCCCCGTGTCGTTCGTCTACTAACCCACATCGACGATGCCTGCGCGTACATAGCCCCGTATCCTTCACCGTCGGTTCATACCACGACAAGCCGCTTGCTCATCATCCTTTAGCCTAGCAGATTGATCGTTCAAGTCAACTGCTTCAGCATAGGCCTCAGAAAAAGACATGTTATCAGCCACCCGAAGTCGGCTGTAGTCAGTAGATGACTTTATCTTGGTGTTTGGAGAGGCTGCAGGAGTCGGCTTTACAGGAGCCGGATGAGTTTGGGGCGCAGTATCAGGAGTCGCAGCCCCAGAAGAGGGCTGGACAATCTGAGGAGTCGCCACCTGAGTCCTTGAAGGGGACTCGGGAATGGTGGGAGTTGTGGTTGCACCAGCAGATGCAGCAATGGAGGGACCTGTCCTTGTGCTTGTCGTTTCAGAAGCCGACGGAGGGACAGGTCCACGACCAGAGGTGACATCAGCCATGCTTGGGAGCTTGGTTACTTTGGCACAAGGCCGAGCCCTGAAATATACGAAGACAGAAGTCAGCAATAATCTGGTGAAAGGGAAAAGCAGAAGTCATTGAATACAAGTACACAAACAGAGGAGTCTTACCCAACATTGGTCTCCAGGTCCAAGGAGGCCTGAGAGTCTGAGGAAGGCATTGACATCCCGGAGTGGTAGGAGTCGTCCTTGCTGGGAGGAGAAGCCGATTTCCGCTGGTGCGAGACAGGCAGAGGCTCAGGAGCATCTGCAGGCCCATCGGAGCGCAGTTTCCTCTTCCTGGCGGCGACAACACTCTGCATGTGTTCTTCAGGCTTAGCAGGTGAACGAGAGGACCCAAGGACTCGTGAAAGTGGTACCTTGGGAACAGCCTCTCGAGATCCATTGTTGTTAGAGGCTGGGGAAGAAGAAGAGTGACTCCTGGCTGAGGACTCCTCAGATAGTGATGGTTGAGCAGCAGCAGAGGTGGTGTTAGTTGGTTTAGTGGTGGGCCTCCGGAGAGGACTCTCATCGTCAGTCTCCTCCACAATGGGAGCCTCCTGAGAGGATTCCTCTTCGATAACATTTTCGGTTGGAGCCTCTGGCGAGGACTCCTCATCAGCAGCATCATCTTCAGTAGGAGCCTCCTTGGAGGACTCCTCATCATCATTATCAGTGTCTTCTGCCACAGCAGTTTGATCTGTGGCAGGAGTCTCCTCTTCAGCCTCAGCCTCGGCCTCAGTTTATTTTCAGTCCAGCTCCAGAGGCGGCTTCCAGAAGGAGTCGGTGAGCTGCACAGAGTCAAAGAAGTGAGTTAGTAAGTACAAGTAAGACCAAGTGGAAATAAGTAAGGGAAGGCTTACATCGGAGCTGGGTTGGTAGAGCAAAAGGGCTGGAGCCCAAAATGTGCTTGGTCCTTCACCGGTTTCCCAGTCAGCTTTTTGATAAGCCGACCAAGTTCGGGTCCATCAGACAATTGCTCTGTCACCCGGAGGTCATCGCCAGCGCAGCGAGTGTATGAGCAGATTAGCCGAGTCCTAGGACTCAGGGGCTGAATCCTCCAAGTGGTCCAGCAGCGGACTAGATCCATGTTTTCGAGATTGTGGGACAAGAGGGCCCGGATCCGAGTGATCAGAGACTCGACTCTTGGCCGGGCGGCCTCTGANTTCTGCCAGTCCTTGATGCGGTTAGGAAAGACTGGCTTTGGAAAGACAGAGTGGAGCGCCGTTGAAGAGCGACGGCGCCACATTGGAGGAGAGGGCCCCTAGAAGTTTCGGGCTGAGGGTTGCAGTAGAAAAGTTCAAGCCAGAGATTGAGATCGGGCTTGATTTGGAGGTAATCCTCACATAAAGTTACAAAATTGGATAGAGTGAGAATGGAATTGGGAGCCAAGTCATGGATTCGCAGTTGATAGAGTTCAAGGAGTTGGCGGAAGAAAAGATTACCGGGGGGAGTGAACCCGCGGAACAGATGCTCGGTGAAGATCACCACTTCATCCTTCGCGGGAGCGGGCACTATCTCATCCCCTGGGGCCCGAGCCTTCACGTTGGATGGAATCAGGCCGGTCGACCGATGCGTCTTCAATTGCTCCGCCGTGACCATAGATCCACCCCAATCGGCAGAAATCGATCGCTTGGATGAGGATTTTGCGGCGGCGGCGGCGGCGGCGGCAATGTCCACCGTCCTGCTCGACGAGGAAGCCTTGGCCTTGGGTGCGGTCTTTGTGCGCTTGGGTGCCATGGCGAGCGGGCGGTGTGTGCTGAGCGCGGGAAGAGATGAGCGCGAAGAGAAAGCAGAGAATTTGAGCTGAAGGGGGCAAGTGAGGTTTTGATACCTAACCCTTCGATATTTATAAAGGGGTAAAAACCCTAGGAAGTTACAGTGGTGGTCCACAGTAATTTGTGGATAACGATTCGGTGATAAGTGATTCGGCGGCTAAAAGTCAGACAGGAAATTATAATAGAGAAAAACCAAAGTCACAGAAGTGGAAGGAGCCGGCTTGTCTCTGAATGGCGAGTCCTGTGACAGTGAAAGTCAAGTTATCTAGTCCTTGTTCGCAAGAGTCACAACAAACTCGGTCAGCTAGTGAAAAAACAAGAGTGATGACTTGAACAAGGGATGAAGATGGACTCATTTTATATGTGTATTATGTTTGTATGCAGGAATTCATCTTGGAGCTAGCAGCAAGCGACTTTGGAGCCTGTGGCTCAAATGGAAGGAGTCGACTCAGGGAGTCGAACCAACGAGTTGGAGGAAGCCGCCAAGCTGCGCCCAAGATAAATTCGGGGGCTACTGATGGGGGGATACTTTATAGGTAGGCCCATGGACCCGGAAAGTAGACCCGCCAAGACCAAGAAGGCCAAAGCCGAGTCACGTATCAAGTCACATGGGTTGGGCTGGAGACAAGCCGACCAAGGCCCATGATGAAGAAAGGACCCGTCCGGAAGGAGTCCAAGTACAACCCGGAGCCTTAACTTGGAAGATCAAGACGTAGAGTAGGACTCCGTGTTCTAGTGTGACTCGGTGTAACCTGTAAGTCCAGGGACCCGGCAGCCTTTATAAGCGGGGTCCTGGACCTTAGATCGACAAGTGCTAAGCAATCCATAGTCGCCGACTCCCCAGAGAGGAGCCGGAACCCTGTAATCGATACCAGATCTAGAGCAATAAAGAGAAGCAGGAAGTAGGTCTTTACCTCTACCAAGAGGGGCCGAACCTGGGTAAATCTGTGTCCCTAGGCGAGATTAATCTCTCCTATGTACTTCAAGCATCGATGGCCCCCGAACTCACCTTCCTGGAGGAAGGACTTGCCGTGACAACCCCACGACAAGCCCGCTACCTATATAAAGCAGGGCAGCAGGCTGGTTTCCCACAGAGGAGGGAGCCCTAGGGTTTGAATCCCCAGAGATAGACTTGTAAACTTGTAACTTCCCTATAACCTAAAACCCTAGCCTGCTGCCTATATAAGGCAGGCTAGGATCCCCTGCGAGAAAGGAGGAAGAGGGGAACGCAACCATAGACACACACACAGGCAGAAACTCACATCACGATCATCATCGTCTTCCACCTCCAGCCGGCCCAGTAGTCCAAGCCGGCTGTACCACAAAACAGCTCCAGGAGCACTACTTTTAGCCCGATTTCATGTTCTGAGCAATAAGAATACAGAAGAGCAGGACATAGGGGTGTTACCTCACCACGAGGGCCCTGAACCTGGGTACATCGCGTGTGTTCTTGCCGTGCTTGTGCCCAATCCCGCGCGAGCGCCATCGTTGCCTTGTCCCACAGTTCTTTTCCATCTCTGATGGATATGTCGTTGATGCCACCACGACACCAACTGCGTCTTTGTCTAAAAAGTCCACCATGGGATCGCTATCCAACCTGTCACCCAACGGTATTAAGTTGCAAGCAACAGACAATTGCATTAAGTACAGTGCATGAATTAAGCAATACTAATATCAAAAGAGACATTAACACCGTTGTTTTACCCTTAGTAGCAACAGCACACCCTCGCCCTTAGACGCTTCTGTCACTCGTGCCCAGGAACAAAAGGGGGCATGAACCCACTATCTAGCATAAATACCCACTCTTGGAGATACACACAATCACTTGGCCAAAGTAACTACGCACATCGGAGACCATGCAAGAACATAAATAACTCATATAAGAATCATGTACAATCTGAACATAACTTCATAATCCATCGGATCCCAGCAAACACATCACATAGCATTACAATAATCGATCTTGATCATGTTAGGCAGCTCACAAGATCATAAAACATGAAGCACAAGAGAAAGAGACTACCAACTAGCTAATGCCATGGACCCGTAGTCCAAGGTGAGACTACTCACAAATCATTCCGGAGGAGGGCATGACGATGAAGAGCCCTTAGGGATCGATCTCCCATCCGGCAGAGTGTCGGGATCAGCTTCAGATTGGACCCCGAACTAGGGTTTTCGGTGACGGCACGTCAGGGTCGAGTTTCTGGAAAATAATGGCCGCCTCGACGTTTTTAGGTTATTTATGATTTTATAGGCATCGGAGGGGGCCGAGGAGGTGCCCCACGGGGAGGGGCGGGTCCTCCCTGGGCCGCGGCAGGAGGCCGCCTGCGCCCTGTGGGTCGCCTCTGAGGCTGCCCTTCGGACTCCGTCTTCGTCTTGGCGTAAAAATAATCCCCATAAATTTTGGTGCAATTCCGAGAATATTTCCAGAAGTAAATTTCTGAAACAAAAGGACCTCAAAAACAAGGAACTGGCACTTGGCATCTTGTTAATAGGTTAGTCCGACAAAATGCATAAAAATGATATAAATGACTGTAAAAACATGTGACAATAACACAAAACTAGCATGGATCACTCAAAAATTATAGATACGTTTGAGACGTATCAAAAACCAGCATGAATTTCTAAAGGACAGGCACACGTGTGGCATTCATTGCATGTTGGAATGTTGCGGGAGTCCCTGTCAGGCCAAACGCCATTACCTTGAACTCGTAATGGTCGTTGTGGGTCTGGAATGCAGTCTTGTACTCCTCTTCCGACGCTAACCGTATCTGATGGTAACGAACTTTGAGATCCAATTTAGAGAACCATTGGGCGCCTGCAAGTTCGTTGAGGAGTTCGTCGATTACAGGTAAGGGGTACTTTCCCTTAACCGTCAGTGCGTTGAGTGGCCGGTAATCAATAACCAGGCGCCACAGCTTGTCGCCCTTGCGAACTATGATCACGGGGGCACCAAAAGCGCTATTACTGTGTGTGATTACTCCTTGCTCAAGCAGTTCCTGGATCTGTCGCTCAATTTCATCCTTCAATTCTGGCGCCACATGGTAGGGACGCACAGAAACTGGCCGTGCTCCCGGGATGAGCGGTATGCGGTGATCATATTGGCGCCGAGGCGGCAGCCCCGTTGGTGTAGCGAAGACGGACGCGAAAGTGTTGAGAATCTCCTGCACTTCTAGGGGAGGAGCTGGCGTGATCTTGTCTGCTTCTCGCAACAGGTGCAATTCAACCAATGCGTGCGTGCAGAGACACGGCTCATCGCCGTGCAAAACCACCTGCCGGCCCTCATGTTGGAAAGCCAGCCAGCCCTGTTCCTAGTGTGTGACCGGGCTGTATTTGCCCAACCAGTCAAGGCCAACGATGCCATCATAACTTGCCAGATCGAGGACGCAGAAGGTGTCCTGGAATTGAGCTCCATCGGCAGACCACTGCAGAGCAGGGAAGCATGCTACACTCTGAAAAATTGCGCCCCCTGCAACCTGCACCGAAACTGGCGATGCTAATGGTACTGAGCCAGTGAGTTGCTGAGCACGCTGCGTGTCGATGAAACACAAGGAGCTTCCTGAATCAACCAGGAACAAGAAGGAGTGCCGTTGAATCTGAACTTGCAGCTGCATTGTACGAGGAGCAGCTGAATCTGGCTTCAGAGCTGCTGCTGAAAGGACCAGAAGGTTGTGTTGCACTGGTGGATCCGTCTGTTCAGACTCGGTGGCGCTCTCCTCATCCACTTCCTGCAGTTGCATGAAATCAACCATCTCCTGTACGACATGAAGGGAGATCGTATTTTTGCATTGATGTTCACGACTCCATTTCTCACCACAAACAAAGCACAAGCCCTTGGAGCGGTGATACCCACAAGTATAGGGGATCGTTGAAATCTTCAATGTGTAAGTATAGTATCGATCCCACGAGGAGTAGAAGGTATAAGTATTTATCCTCTCAAATAAGAGTGTCTGATTAAATGATGCAAGTGTTTTTGGGTTTTTTGGTGTAGAGTTTGCAATAAAGTAAAAAGCTGAAAATAAAATATGACAAGTGAAAGCTCTCAAAGAGAGAAAGCCCAATCCTCTATGCAGCAAGAGGACAAGCTCAAGTGTGTGTTTCTTATAAGTGGAAAACGTTCCCAAGGGCTACCTAGACTTCATGGCATAAATATTTCTTGAACAACAAGGTAAGCATTTTGTGAAGTTTTAATCTTCTTTGGACGGAGCCATAATTAGGTATAGCTAAATAAATAAACTAAACCTCTTATGATGGATCATGTGGCCAAGTAAATGACTACACAAGAATTATTAAGACATAAAGTCCAACCATAGCATTAATCTTTAAGGTCCCCGATACTAATACCCTCATAATGCAACTTCATGATTCGGTCTCAGGTTTACGTGTACTCCCAAGTCTTTCTCACTCCATTACATTACGGTGTTCTCCTATGAGCCCATATAGGTGAAGTGATGTGCAGTCGACGTTCGCACAACACCAACATAGAATTACATCAAAGATGAAAACTAGACAAAATACCAACACATGTCATATAAAAATCATTGCCAATTCATCCTATGCCCCCAGGAACATGAGAGAACTACTCACAACGCCAAGACATGATATGATTCAGTGGTACAAGTGATACAACACAATCTGAAAATATTATTTCCCCATAAAACAATGACAAGTAGCAATTCACAAACATGTAGAATAGTACTTAGACAATAGCTAGGGTTCGAACAATCTCAAACTATGAGGGGGATGAAGTGGATCACGAAGATGGTGATGGAGATGGTGCTGGTCTTGACGGTGGTGTTGATGGAGACTCCGGAGGGGGGATGGAGGAGACCTCCAGAGGTGATTCCGGTGGCGTTTCCCCCCTCCGATCTTCTCCGGCGGCAGCCTTCTGTCTCCTGTTTCGTGGTTTTGTGTTTCTCCGCCGCCTCCTTCTGGAAAACGTCGGGGGACTATTTTTATAGTCGTTTTTAGGTCAAAAGGAAGCTTCGGGAAGAAAGATCGACGGCAACGGAGCCACGAGGGCCAAATTGGTGGGTCCCACGCGGCCAAGGAATCTGGCCGCGTGGGCCCCCCTCATTTGGCATTCGGGCTTCCACTTTTTCGCATCCTTCGCTCCTACGCTTTCTTCCTTCCAAAAAAATGATGCTCGTAAATTTTCAGGTCATTTGGACGTCGTTTGGGTCCCTGAAACATCAAAATATAGAAAATAGGGTTTTCTGCCAGTGCAGGGTTAATTCCAGAAAAATAGGAAAACTGTGAAATCTTACCAAAATCATTATAAAACAATGATATAACCCTTATATGATGCAAATATGATTGAAATATGAGTATTATAATGCAAAGTTCATGTATGCATTTTACATGCATCAGCATCCCCAAGCTTAACCTATACTCGTCCTTGAGTATGAGGGTGATAAAACTAACATGGACTTTGCATTTAAATACTATCAAAGGATATCAAAGATGATTATTATTGCTACATAGAGTAAAAATGATTCATTCTTTAAAGGAATAGCAATATGCAAGATAGATTATGAAGTAATATCAGATATTCAATGCAAGGATGTTCAATGATAATTCACAAAGTGTAACATAGAAGAAAGTACTATGGACCACATGTATGCATAATGAAAAGTAAAAACATCCTATAATGGTCATAGAGTATTCTTATATAAAACTGAATATAAAAGGTGGACACTTTGGATAGATATCTATGAGTAGAGGTAAAAACATGAACAAGTTTCATCTAACTTCCAAATACTTCTACTTAAGTTAATGTTTGCAATGTGGTATTCATTGGTATCAAGCTCTCATTACCCCTTATCATAGCATATTGAATGATTAAAGTTTAAAGTGAAAGCAAATATGAGTAGTGTGCTTGATAAATAAATGGTTGAGAGTTTCATGCCCCTTGAATATGAGTACCTACACCATGGTGTTACTCAACTTGGGATACAAAGCAAGTTCAAGCAAAAGCATTGTATAATAGCGTCATTAAGAGGGTCAACTGGGGTACCTCTTGTCCCAGGACATGGAACAAGCCCATGTCAAAATGACAAGACAAACAAATATAAGGAACAATCTCAACACCCTTTTTATTTACTATTGGTATAGCTTTTTATTGTGAGGTGTATCACTGAAGGTTCACATAGCATGTAAGTAAATTTCCACCATGACAACATGGCTTAGATTAGCAGCCCAGGTATCTCTCTAGCCATTTATACAACTACTTAAACCTACTAAATTTCCACATTTATTTGGCGCCATGATAAGCATCCATAAACAAAAGTACATGATATCAACTAAATATAATTTAGTGCAATGTTGAAAGCTTGCCATGTGACAGCACATTTGGGCTAACTAGCAACCAAGACTCTTGTCAAACTCACAGCTTTATAATTTTAATCACAATGGTTCATGTGTATTAAGTGCAATAGTAAGGTGTGAGAGCTATTTAACCAAATTTCTCCCATAACAATCAATAACATAAGCATTTTAATTCAGAGGTATAGATAATACAAAGTAACATGATAAACATACTCGGAATAGCATAAAGCTAATAGGTAGATATGGTGGACTCACTGGAAAAACTTTGGTTGAAGGTGTTGGAAACAAGTTTTTACTTGTTGGAATTTTTGGGCTAGCAAAAGGGAGAAAGTTGACCGTCTAAATGCATGCACAAGTGTCCATAGAACTAACCAATCCATGTTAAACAAAGTAAAGTAACATTCAGCATCAAAACATGAATAAAAGATAGCTCTTGATAAAACACTTGCAAATTAACACTCATTAAAAAGCACATGAATCATGCAACTATATGTATCTTTTTAAATCAACTCAAACATCCCTTTCCCAATCTTTTTAATAGCATCCAACTTAATTCAACCCACATTTCCAGTAGCTCTCTCATATAAAAATTATAGTGGTGGTCTCAAAACAAAAATCAAACCAAAATAAAAAGCAAATAAAAGACGCTCCAAGTTTATGCGATAAAGTGCATTGATCGAAAAACAGAAGTTAGACATGTGCAAACCGAGAGTGTGTTGGTCCAGTGGGGTTGTCTTCACATCCCCAAGCTTATGGTATTCACCATCCTTGGATGGCTCTTGGTACATCTCCTCCAATCCCTGTGAAAAAACTTCAAAACACTGTTTCTCCCATTTCTATTATGTGGGGTGACATTAGTAGTGATAGATAAATGCATTACTTGCTGCATATAATCCTTAGACAAAAATTCATATGAATGTTCAGAGAGTGTATAATGTTGTATGCCTACTTATAAACTTAATTGGATCAACAAGATTCAGGTTTAAAAGTTCAAAGAATGCATCAAACAATATGGGACAGAATCTGTCCAGAAAATTAGCAGCAGTGAAACGCATTTTTCTACCCAACTTAAACATGTCTAAAAATTCTGAAAACATTCAGGAATATAGAGGATGAAAAGGTGCAGTTATAGTAAAAATATGAGCTCATTCGGAGTTACAACTTAGGAACGAAAAATTATACCATGCCCAGATTCGTGCTGGAATAAAATCTCCGAATGCAAATAGCAACTTTTTCATACCAAAATAGGTAAAACTTGGCACTTTATTAAAAATCTCAGAAAATAAACTAAAAACTAAGTCTCTTGTTTCATCAATAGTACACAAAGAAAATCAAAAATAAAAACAACCGGGTTGCCTCCCGTAAAGCGCTTTCTTTATAGCCATATAGCTAGGCTTACTTACTTGGTATCAAGATGGTTGGAGTGAGGTGGCTTGGCATCCCCAAGCTTAAAGTCTTGTACTTTTTGATATATGTAGGGTGAGTTTAGGGGTAACATCCCCAAGCTTGAATGGTTGTCCCTCTTGATCTTTATTTATTATCCTCAACTCTTCCACTTGAAAATTTCTTTAAACAAAACTCATCATAAAACTTGATTAGAGGGGTTAGTGTCTCCATAAATGAAATCCTCATAGGTACAGCAAAGACATATCATGAGTTGATTCTACACATTAGCTAATATTACTATGGTTGTGTATTGCTCTTTGATCAATAGAACCGCACAAAACACAAGTAATGAGAGTAATGCAAAATAAAGACAGAATCTGTCAAAAACTGGACAGCCCGTAAAGAGTGAATTTTCAGAGGCACTTACGTTGCTCAAATCAGTAAATTTTAAACTAATGAAATGTGTAATAATAACTGAATATTGCTTTCGTAAAATCTCAGCTCAAAATTCCTCTTATGTGATTTTATACATTTTTCGCAGTGAAACTCAGGAATCTGTTTTCTTGACAGCAATTCACTATTGTTTGATCCTACCTCACAAAAGAGGTTATTCTTGCCATTAAGATGAAAAAAATAAGATACAAAGTTGATGACACTCTTTTTATTTGGTTTTAGCTTTGGAAAAAGTTTTAATGATAGGGACTTTGCAATGGTTCCATTGGCATGAACAACACATGTTCAAGGTCGACCCCAACATCTCCATTATTCATCCTTCTCATTTACTTTCCCAAATTTTATATAAAGTGAAAATCTTAAACTAATTGTTAGAAAACAGTAGGTAAAGTTATTTTGCAAGTTCTCAAGATATAAAGGTGACGGGGATATACCCTTCGGGTCCCCTATCATTGGTATACCTGGTGCGATCCAATCTACGGCCCACCTGACAGGCCCAAAGAAGCCCATGAAACACGACTTGGAGTACAATACAAGAAAACATGTAAACCCTGCCTGGCTCCCTTTATAAAGCCAGGCAGGGGATCCTCCTCAGGGGAAGAGACAGATAGGCATAGCCCTAGCAAAACCACGGCTCACACCATTGCCCTTGCGGCCACCATGTAACTTCACATCATCATCTATACAGATCAGACAAGCAGGATGTAGGTCTTTACCTCACCACGAGGGGCCGAACCTGGGTAAATCCTTGCTTGTCAGCCGACGGAACTACCAGCGCGCCACCTCTCTCCCCCTCAATCAACCCGGGGTACTCGACCCAGGGATTTGCCGAGCCCTAACCTCGACAATTGGCGCCGTCTGTGGGAAGAACGCGCGCTGGATTCAACGTTTCGGCGGCTCCAATCTTCATCAACAACGTCTGCTAGATCGCATCTGGCAAAATCATCCACTTCATCGTGCTCAGATCCGTCGCCGCAAAGATGACGACGCCGTCATCAACCAGATCGCATCTGGCGATTCGGCTTCAGCAGCAACGGCGGTGTGCGGATTATGTACGCGAGTACGCGCGCGAATACGCATCTACAAGTAAGGGCAAGCCGGAGGCGGCGGCGCCGATCCGATCTGGTCGGCTGTCACATGAGGTCAGCTTCAACTAGTACTATTTCCTTGATGAACGGGCATACGGATTAGGGATGGCAATATTATCCGCGGATCCGGATATCCGTGGATATCCAACCCGTTGGGTAAGGGTTTGGAGGGCATATTCTACCCAAGGATTTTCGTCGGTGGATATCCACGAACTTGCAGGTTAGGCATGGATTTAAAACTGGCTCCATGGATACCAATCAGAAATCCATTTGAAAAGTAAGGCCCACATGTATGTGACTTTTTTATTTATGTTGTCTTATTATTGTAAACTTGCAAGTTCGTATTATGTCGTGCCAATCGTTAGTGTGATGTATCTAAAATTAATATTTGCAGTGTTTATTTTGTTATGTGACCTTTATTTTTAATGTTGATGTCCTCATGTACACATTGTTATGGACGGTGTTTATATTGCTTCATGGATCTGGATATCCATGGATAGTTGGATATCCAACAGGTATGGGCACGGGTAGCATCTGTGATCCATGAATAGTTTCGCGGGTGGGTAATGGATGAGCTCGTGGATATGGGCATGGATTTCGTTACGCTCGACCCATCCAAACCCGCCCCATTGCCATTCCTGATACGGATCGAAGAAGTTCAGCTCCCAATGCAAAAAGAAAGAAGAGATACAAGCCACTAGCACTCACGTGGATTAGTAAGGCCACGTACGATTACTGCCTGGGGTCACGTACAAGAAAAAAGAGATCCATTATGCTGCTCGCTAGCTAAAAGCTCGTACCATCGGCAACATTGGTACCATTGCCAACTCGCCACGGACGAGCCTGGACTCGCCGCCGTCGACTCCTTCCTAATTGTGGACAACTGCGACCATCGCTGACCCGTGGCGGACGTTTACGCGACTCGACAGTCCGCGAATTCACTTCGCGTCCACGGGTGGAAAGCCACGGCGTCCACGGAAAACAAACTTCGATTCCGTCCTTATCGCGGACAAACTGTGTCCGTCCTTATCGCGGACAAACTGTGGCCGCGTCACAAACAGCTAAGTTGCTTTCATATCTAAATTCTGCAGTCAATTATATAATCTGTTTTGGCCGCACCCGACACTCGGGGCTGCGCCGCACAATATACAAGGATTTTTCCTTTCAGCTATTGCAGAAGCATCACCTCGCCTTCGTCGACTTCGCCTCCGAAACTCGGGGGCTGGCGGCCTCGCCTTCGTCGACTCCGCCTCCGACACTCGGGGGCTGGCGGCCCCACCTATGGCGACTCCGCCTTCGTCGATTCCGCCTCCGACACTCGGGGGCTGGCGGCCTCACCTTTGGCGACTCCGCCTTCGTCGACTCCGCCTCCGACACTCGGGGGCTGGCGGCCCCACCTATGGCGACTCCGCCTTCGTCGATTCCGCCTCCGACACTCGGGGGCTGGCGGCCCCACCTTCGTCGACTCCGCCTTCGGCGACTCCGCCTTCGTCGACTCCGCCTCCAAAACTCGGGGGCTGGCGGCCCCACCTTTGGCGACTCCGCCTTCGTCGACTCCGCCTCCGACTGGCGCTTCACCTTCATCACTTCCGTCGTGTCGACTCCGGTCCGCTGCGTCGACTATTTCCACCGCGTCGACTCCGGTCCGCCGCGTTGACTATTTCCGCCGCGTCGACTCCGGTCCGCCGCGTTGACTACTTCCGCTACACAGGCCACAACATACTCGCCTTGGCCGCACCCGATGCTCTCCCGGGTGCTGCGCCGCACAGGCCACAGCATACTCGCCTTGGCCGCACCCGATGCTCTCCCGGGTGCTGCGCCACACAGGCCACAACAAAATCGCCTTGGCCGCACCCGATGCTCTCCCGGGTGCTGCGCCACACTGGCCACAAACAAATTCGCCTAGGCCGTCACCCGACGCACTCGGGGGCTTGCGCCATACAGGTCTAAGTTAAAACCTAGGCCGTCACCCGACGCACTCGGGGGCTTGCGCCATACAGGTCTAAGTTAAAACCTAGGCCGTCACCCGACGCACTCGGGGGCTGCGCCATACAGGTTCCACTCAAAAATCCTAGGCCGCACTCGAACACTCGGGGGCTGCGCCATACAGGTCCAACAACACAGTAGGCCGTTCGGCTGAGCAAATACTCGATATATCCGTCGAGTCCACCAAGTAGGCCGTTAGGCTGAATGAGCACTCGAATCTCATTCGAGTTTCACAAGTAGGCCGTCAGGCTGAGCGAACACTCGAAACTCGGGGGCTGCGCCATACAGGTCCAACAACACAGTAGGCCGTTCGGCTGAATGAACACTCGAACCCTTTCGAGTCACACAAGTAGGCCGCCAGGCTGAATGAACACTCGAACCCTTTCGAGTCACACAAGTAGGCCGCCAGGCTGAATGAACACTCGAACCCTTTCGAGTCACACAAGTAGGCCGCCAGGCTGAATGAACACTCGAACCCATTCGAGTCACACGAGTAAGCCGTCGGGCTGAGCATACACTCGAACCCATTCGAGTCACACGAGTAAGCCGTCAGGCTGAGCAAGCACTCGAAAAGTGCAAATACACAGTAAGCCACCAGGCTGAATAAAAATACACAGTAAGCCACTAGGCTGAATGAACACTCGAACCCATTCGAGTCACACGAGTAAGCCGTCGGGCTGAGCATACACTCGAACCCATTCGAGTCACACGAGTAAGCCGTCAGGCTGAGCAAGCACTCGAAAAGTGCAAATACACAGTAAGCCACCAGGCTGAATAAAAATACACAGTAAGCCACTAGGCTGAATAAAAATACATGGTAAGCCAACAGGCTGATGGAGCACCCGGATAATTCATTCGAGTGCAACAAAAATACAGTAAGCTTCAAGAGCTGAATAGACTCGACAAGTCCATTCGAGTGGAAAAGAAATTCAGTAAGCTCCATGAGCTGAGTAAAACTCAAAGCAGTAAGCCAAACCGGCTGAGTACAAAGTAAGTCATGCAAAGTCAGTTGCGACTCCGTTAGCTCGAGTCTCTCCTTTACTCCCATCGGGAGCGGGCTTTTCGACTGAAGGAAAAATTGAGTTTAACCTCAATTGCAAGCAATTCAGCTTAATCTCGGGGGCTACTCCCATCGGGAGCGTTGTTCGCGCCCCCGATAGCATGAGATCAATATTCAGTCGAAACGTTACCGACTAAACCATCCTCTGTAAGCCCTCAACGGCCGGAGTCGAATCATTTTTTACTTGTCTCTTTCAGGAACAAGACGGCGCACCCGTCGGAACAGTGATACCCGACATACCCGCATCTGCTTCGACTACATCGACTGCGTCTCCATCGACTGTGTCTCCATTGACTGCGTCTCTGTCGACTAAGACGATCGCACCTTCTTCGACTATGCCTGCTCGACATGCTGCTCTTAGTCTCTGCCCGATTCTTCGAATCGACCAGACACTCGGGGGCTACTGACGGGGATATACCCTTCGGGTCCCCTATCATTGGTATACCTGGTGCGATCCAATCTACGGCCCACCTGACAGGCCCAAAGAAGCCCATGAAACACGACTTGGAGTACAATACAAGAAAACATGTAAACCCTGCCTGGCTCCCTTTATAAAGCCAAGCAGGGGATCCTCCTCAGGGGAAGAGACAGATAGGCATAGCCCTAGCAAAACCACGGCTCACACCATTGCCCTTGCGGCCACCATGTAACTTCACATCATCATCTATACAGATCAGACAAGCAGGATGTAGGTCTTTACCTCACCACGAGGGGCCGAACCTGGGTAAATCCTTGCTTGTCAGCCGACGGAACTACCAGCGCGCCACCTCTCTCCCCCTCAATCAACCCGGGGTAGTCGACCTAGGGATTTGCCGAGCCCTCACCTCGACAAAAGGTGTCCCCAAACTGAATAGGAAATAAAAGCATAAAGAGCACACCACAAAACATTAAACCATTAACTTTTAAGTCTAACTCTTTTCCTATGCATTGGCATTTTATATATGAATAAATAGCAGCAATTTTGTGGTAACCAATGCATGTAATGATCAGTAGATTGCATTTTAAATAACATAGAAACATAAAGATAAGTCTTTCTTCCTCTCTCATAATAGTTGCAAGTAGTGGAAGCAAATGTGATAAAACAAATATTAGATTGGTGCAACTTTGCAAACTTAGGGACATATAGAGGATTATTAAAACTATCATGTGAGCTATTAGTATGTTTTCCTCTCTCAAAATAATTGCAAGAAGCACCATAAACATGATGGTTATGGGTGAAATGGTTATTAGTGCAAGATGATTTCAGCCCACATAAGTACTGAAAGAGCATGGTTGCCCCCATATGTTGTTTTTGGTAATTAATGACAATCTCTATGGACTAATGTGTGCTTTGAGTTATATTTGCTGTGTTGGTCCGTATGGAATGCTTGAACTCCATATGTTGGAGTCGAGGCTAAAAGAAGAAGATTATATGTTGATCAAGGCTATTGCAAGTGCTGGTCCGTATGGAATGCTTGAACTCCATATGTTGGAGTCGAGGCTAAAAGAAGAAGATTATATGTTGATCAAGGCTAAGTGAAAGTTTATCAACATAAAAGATAAGGTGTTGGTCCGTATGGAATGCTTGAACTCCATATGTTGGAGTCGAAGCTAAAAGAAGAAGATTATATGTTGATCAAGGCTAAGTGCAAGTTGATCAACATACAAGATAAGGGAAAGTGAAGATATGCGAAAGAGTGTCTCTCCCATATTGGTATATGGGGGAGCAATTTGCGAGGCTTCACCGAGCGGAGCGTAATCAAGAAAGGTGATCCACTTGAGAGGAGATCAAGATCGTCATCATCTAGCTCAACTGGAATGCGCAAGGCAAAGAAAGGTGATCCACTTGAGAGGAGATCAAGATCGCCATCATCTAGCTCAAGTGGAATGCGCAAGGCAAAGATATGATCTTGATAGGGTTTCTATTTTACCGGTCTCGCGGTGTCATTGGGAGACCGGGTTTTAGGATAGGTAAACGTACTATCAAGAGGGGCTCTCAAGTGAGCTTTAGCGTATCGGTCGTAGAGAGCTCAAACCTTTGCATCCTTACATTCTTGCAATCATCTTTATTGGTTCTTATTTGACTCTTATCGTAGTGAGATCTTGGTTCTTGTCGTGATAGTCATGACAAGATTAAGTCCATCGAAAACGATATTTGGTTGCATCTTCTATTGCGTTTTTTGTGGTGGAGATTTTGCCGATTCACTAGTGAGGAAAGGTTCACTGCTTCCTACCCATACCAAAATCTCCATTGCATGTTATTTGTCTTTCATCTATATGAGGATTTAGAGCTTGTGTTCATCTCCATACCAAACTCTAGTTCATCAAAAACGGATCTCATATGCATCTTGTTGCGTTTTTGATGTTGGAGGTTTTACCGGCTTGTCTTTCCTAGAGAGGTCAAACTCTTTCCTTGTGACCTCCTCCTCACATGATGGAATATGATATTTCTCTGCATGATCTTGTAGAGCTCTTCGTTGCGATTCCAACGAGCCCAAGATCATCGAAAATGGAGTCCGGATGCAAAAGATATCGCGTTTCTCGTGCGTGCTGTTTTACACTCTGCATCTCATCCGGAATTTTCCGAGTCATTCCGGACAGCTCGGAATTTTCCGGATATATTCCGAACGGATTCCGAGGTGAACCAGTTTTGCTCTCTGTTAGTGTTTCGGAATATTCCGGACCAATTCCGGACGACCACGAAAACTACATAACGTTCAGATCTTGTTGACCTATAAAAAGGGGGCTTCTTCCCCAAAGGTTCCCTAACTATTAGAGCTCCTTTTCTCTCTCTCCTCCATTGTTGCAAGAGCTCAAATCACATAGATCTCCCAATCCCTCCACCCAAACTTGTTGATCTTTGGAGGATTGAAGGAGAAGATCTAGATCTACATTTCCACCAATCCATTCCTCCTCTAAGTGAGGGGAACCTAGTAGATCTTGATCTTGGAGTTTCTTGGTGTTTCTCCTTTGTTCTTTCTCTCAAATCCCTCCCAAGCATTAGTTGCTTTGGTGGATTCGGGTTGGAACAACTTGAGCACTTAGTGTATTCTTGCCATTGCATTAGTTGCATAGGTTTGAGTTCTCCATGGTGATACGTGGAAGTTGAAGTTGGGAAGCTTATTACTCTTGGGTGCTTTGGTGCCCTAGAGCTTGTTCCTCTAGGGCACGTTGGTACCCTAGACGGTTGTTGATTTCTCGGGGTCTTGGTGGCTCACGGGATTTGTTGGGAGCCTCCAATTAGGTTGTGGAGGGAGGCCCAACGTTGTTGGTCTCGGAGCTTTGGTAGCTACGAAGACATTGCCGGAAGCCACCAATTGAGTTGTGGTGTGTGCCCCGGCCTTGGGCATCGAGTCTTGGTGGCTCGGTGCATTTGGTGAAGACCCTCCAACTTGTGGAGTGAGCTTCATCCTTGTAAAGGTTCTAGTTGTCAACCTCAACGGCAACATAGTGACAAGTGCCTCGCCACATTGATGGTAAGACACAACGGAGATACAGTGTGCCATATCAAGGCTACTCGGTGTTTCACTTTGGTGAACACCGCGCCGCTCCAACGGAGACTAGCTTCCATTGGGAAGTGAACTTCGGGATAAATCATCGTCTCCAAGTGCCTCGGTATTTCTATACCCGAGCTTCTTACTTATGCTATTTACTTTGTGATAGACATCGAGCTTAAAGTCATATATCTTGCTATCACCTAGTTGATTATATTGCTTAGCATAAGTTGTTGGTGCACATAGGTGAACCTAGCTAGTTTAGGTTTTGGCTTGATAAATTAAACGTTAGTTTTATTCCGCATTTATTCAAGCCTTAACCGTAATAATTTTAAATCGCCTATTCACCCCCCTCTAGGCGACATCCGTGTCCTTTCAATTGGTATCAGAGCAGGTTCTCTCTTTATAGGGCTTCACGGCCTAGAGAGTAAAGATGTCGTCTAGTGGTTTAGTGCACAATGCCTCTTTAATATTCGATGGCACTAATTATAATGATTGGAGAAATCGCATGCTAAATTATTTTGGGGACATTAATCCATATATAAAGCAAATTCTAGATATGGGTTTTTCTCCTCTAGAGGATGAGGAAAACGCTTATCTAGATGCTCAAGCTTCTAAAGTGGTTTTCATGTCTTTGAGAAATGCAGTTGCTTTGTCGATTTCTCCTTATCGGAATGCTCATGAGCTATGGACCAAGCTTCACGACAAATATGGTGTGTCCATTGATTGTGGGAATGATTGTTCTCCCACCACCTCCGGGCGTGATGAGATCTCAACTTCTTCTACTTCACCTACATGTGGCAAGCCACAAAATAATGCAATGGTGAGTAGGGATAAATTTTGCAATGATGATAGTGAGCTTCCTATAGATGTTATTTCATCTCTATCTTATTGCAATGATTTATCTTTGGACCTAAACACATCTAGAACTAAAAATGCTTCACATGCTTTTGTTGATAGTCCTTGCATTTCTTCTAAATCTTCAAGTTGTGATGATCATGACAATAATAATGATGATGAAGAAAATAATGCTTACTTTAGTAGGAAAGGTCAAATGGTTCTTAATGCTCTTTCAAAGAATAAAATTGCTTGTGAGAACCTCCATGAAATCATGAGCACCCTTATTGAGCGAGGTCTTACTATTGAAAATTTGGAAGCTCGTGAAGATGAAAGTCTTAGCCGCGAACGTGATTATGCGAACACGATTGCGGATCTTGAGGAAGTTCTAGAAGAAGAACAAACCACCAAGAAATCTCTTGAGGAGACATTTACTTTAGAGTTATCTAAAGCAAATGAAACCCATGATAGAGCTCTCAAGGTGGCTAATGATTTTAAAATAAAAAATGATGAGCTTGTTGTTGAAATTGTTAGACTTCTTGAGGCTAATGTGAAATTTGAAAAGGATGTCAAGTCCTTGGAAGATTCTCTTGCACATCTCACTAAGTCTCATGATCAACTCCAAGCTCAATTACTAAAAGAGCTTCCTACTTGTTCTCCCATTGCTATTAATGTTGATGCTTGTGCTAGTAACTCTATTTCTTGTGAAGCATCCATTTTAAAGGAGAATGTTGAGCTAAGAGCTCAACTTAAATTGCTAACTAGCAATTATGAGATATTGGAAGAAAGCCATGAGACGCTCTCGAGCTTTCATGAAGATCTTCTAGTATCTCATGATAAGCTAAAATTAGCTCATGAGGCTATCGCTACCAAAGGTAATATCTAGTGAGCCTCATGTGGACAATGACACAACTTCTACTAAAAATGCTACAATGCCATGTGCTAGTCCTTGTAATTCTTCATCTCACACTAGTGGTAAATCATATGTTGAATTACATTTCGTGCCTAGTTGCTCTAACAATGAAGCCTCAACTTCCACTAGTACTTGTGTAGCTACTAACCTTGTAGGGAAGACTAGAGAGCACAAGGCACAAGCCACTTCTTTGAAGAAAGATGTGGAGAAGCGTCATAAAGGGAAGGCCACATTTGACAACATGTTGAGTGTGCAAAAATCTCCCATTGACAAGAGTGGACTTGGATTCAACTCCAATATCAAGAAAAAGTCCAAGAGTATCAATAAGAAGGGCCAAGAACAAGTCAATCACTCGGCCAAGATTGTTTGCTTCAAATGCAAAGTTGAAGGGCACCATGTTAGGGATTGCCCAATGAAGAAGAAGCCTCTTAGTGAGAAGCAACTAGGGAAGCGGCCTATTGTTCAATCTCATGCTCAACCTCGGGTTGAACAAGGGCCACCTCCTAAGAAGACTCAAGTCATTGCTCCTCAAGTTAAGGAGCCTATTAAGAAGAAAGAAAAGAGTCGATATTGCTACTTATGCCGTGAGAAGGGCGACTTGGCTTCTTTATGCACAAATGATACTCTATCCAACCCCATAATTATTGATGATGTTTATTCTCTTAGGAAGGATAGGGTTGGCAATGTGTTTGCCAAATATTTGGGAACTCAAAGTGGTGTCAAGAAAAGAACCATTTGGGTTGCCAAGCCTATTGTGACTAACCTCTTAAGACCCAACTTGGTTGGGGACCAACAAGCTCAAACTTGATCAATAGATTGTAATGGAGGACATTGGTGACTTGGCTATCATTTGAAGAATTAAGGGATCTTCATGGTTATATGTCATCAATCCAAGTCAATTGGATTATCTCATATCTATCTCATATCCAATGCTCCTTGCGGTAAGTTGTATTTAAATTATATATACATTGAAAGTTGCTCCCTTGCATATGTTAGTTTTGTTCCTAGCATGTGCTTGTATATGTTGTGCTTATTACTTACCTTGAGCAATCAAGTTTGTGTGTGTTAATGTGCGCTCCATATATGTGTAAACTTTGTGTTGAGTCTTTATTGGATCTTGTGTTGATTTCAATGGGCTCTTTTGAGAGATTAATGGACTATCCCATTTTGGGGGAGTGATATGCTTTGTGCACTTCACTAACCTAAAAATGTGTGTATATGAGGAACACCACCTAGTATCGATATATCAAGATTATCTAGTAACTATGTGGTGTGTCATGCTCATGAGAAATTCAAATTCTATAATGTCCATTAATTATCTCTAGTTGATTTTATTTGCCTCTTGCTTAGATAAAATGAATTATCACATTATGGGGGAGTAATAAGCTATGTGCATATTACAATCCTACAAAATGTGAACATTTGAGGTTTGCCACTTAGATTTGATATTGTAAATTATCTTATTCCTATGTGGCATATTAGCTCGAACAAGTTCCAATTTGCTTTTTAGCTATCTTTTGGCTCTTGTTTGTGTGAGTTTGCTTGGTGTGGTTTTTCTCTAATATGCATTTCCATACATTAGTTGAGAAACCATTTGTTTCATATTATTCTAACCATGGCCTTGCCGGTTGGTTTGAATAGTTAGAACTACCAACAAACCTTATTCAAATATGGTGTTTTATTTCTTATCTCTTGCCATATGTTTTATCTTGTGAGGATATTCTTGAATACCTCTATCACCGGGAAAATAATTCCAAATGGTCACTGTCCTTGGACAATCCATATTTATGTTTGTGATAGAATATTTTTGATTATCCTTACATTGGCATTGGCTTTTATTTGCCCCATCTCTTGCAAAAATATTTATTTTGACCCCCATTGCCTTCCTTGCCTCTTGCAAGGATCCTAATCCTCAAATTGGTAGTATTTAGTGTTGTAAATAAAATATGAAGAGTAATGATCCCTTGTGCGTGCATTTTGTATTCAAATGCAAATATCAAAAATAATGCATGAATCTTGGGGGGGGCATTCCTTTTATTTAGAACACTATCCTATCTATCAATATTTGATCATTTCAATTGGCATTTGATTTCTATCGTATGTGTTTATGGAAGACAAATCTTTTTCTCTTGATGCTTTGTGCCATCATGAAAAGTGTAGAGGGTGTTTGGTTTATTTGGTGTAACCTTGCTCTCTCTTGGGAGTCTTGCTTTCTCATTTCTTGTTTTATGTTTATCCTATAGAATGAGAAAATCCTTTGAGCATGTCTCTTTCTTTTATCTTATATGCTCATTGGCCTTGCCTAGGTACCTTCAATTGGTATTAATTGGAATTTAATATCTCCTCCGTAGATATTTGTTTCAATTGATATTTATTGTGGGAATTTTGATACTTCATTGCTTTATTTTACTTTACTTGATTCCGGTCAAGTATTATCCTCTTCTTGGTATCTTCTCCTAGTTGGTATCTTATTTTCAATTGGTGTCTTATCAATCATATGTTGCTTTGATTCGATTCCTTTTGATATCACACTTCATGTGTTGATGTGTTTTGGAATCAATCATATGTTGATTTGATTCTTTCCTCAATCATGTGTTGATTTGGATTTTGATTTAATTTGTACAACCTTTTTGTGTCACACTTTGGTGTGCTCTCTTCTTGGTTTACTTGGTGTTTTGTCCAAATTGTATCTCGTTTGGTTCTTAAAAGACTTTGTATGTATATCCCTTAACATATATATTATATGGCATACCTGTCTTTCTTGATCCAATATATAGGGAATACTCCACCGAATCCTAAATCGGCTAAGATGTGCATGAAATTCAAATTCACATCTATATGCACATATTTATGTGGAGTATGTCCTATGTATTGGAGTTCATCTAACTACTATGGGACCCAATGAGTTTGGGAACCATGTTGTACTTGAATTTTTTTTAGGTACAATGGAGAAGCGTTGGATGCTTGCCTCATTCGTAAGGAAGGTGGTCTCACCATGTGATTTTAGGAGTCAAGCTTTGATGATAGACAAAAATTCTCATCTTCATCATCACCAATGCTATATCGGTAACAAGTATCTATCCCATGCATATTTTTCTTGTATTCAACCTTGTGTAGGTTGTCGGAGAATGGTCCCAGGAACTGGGGGTGTCTCCAAGGTATCGTGTAAGGGGCTGAACACGGAGTCAAGCAGTCCTCAACGTGCTCCGGCGACGGCGCTCGTCGGACTCGCTGCGGACGACACTGCAGAGATGGACACAAGATCTTACCCAGGTTCAGGGCCCTCTTTGGGAGGTCAAACCCCTACGTCCTGCTACGGTGTATTGCACTGCTTGGAGGGGTTCACAGTACAAGGGGAGCTTGAAGAGCTCGAGGTGGCTAACAATGGCTACTTGCTAGTCTTCAGATCTAGGGTTTGGTCTAAGCTCCCAGCTTCCGAACCCTTTGCTTGGGCGTGCCCCTTCTCCTTTTATAGGCGTCTTGGACCTCTTCTGCCCAAACATTTGGGCGGGAAGGGTTACCACATGGCGAGGAAGGAAGGAGCAGGGTGCACGATAAAGGTGGAGTCCACCATAAAGGTAAAGCTCTTGGACGCGGTCCACGGCAGGGGAGCGGCGTCACCAAAGCTGAAAAAGGGCCACCGACCAGCCGGACGGTGGGCTGGCGCTTGCTGAGGTGGGATGTGACCCATGGTGACGTCGTCCTTGGAGTGTAGCTACAGACAGTTCCCTTATCACCAAAGAGCCAATACTCATTGTCCGCTTTGCTTGAGGCCGCTTTGTTGACCGCTTTATACATGGAAACGGCAACTGCGGCGTCATCGTCATCGCGCGTAGGCACACGCGTCATCCTGCACATGGGCGCAGAGCCGATGTGCGCCCTGCCACGGAGGCAGAGATTGCTTCATGAGGAAGGAGCCCCGCGAGGCAAAAAAGCCTCGCCGAGCCCTTCAGCTTGGTCCTTAGCAGAACTGCGGGTGGCGTCGAAGACACCTTTTCGAGGAGCGGTCCCTCGCCAAGGGAGGAAACCCTCGGCGAGGAGAAAAAGATCCCTCGCGAGGGAAAACCCTCGCGAGGCTCGCCAGGCTGGAGAGCCTGGTCCTTAGCGAAAATCATCCGAAGAATCTCGTGGGCCCTGGCAGGCCGGCCCGTGGTACCCTGGTTTCCACTGTGCCGACAGTAGCCCCCGGGCCCGGGACGGGCACACCGAGGCCCATGGACGCAGGCGAAGCGTCGAGGGGCCAAAAATGCCTGATAGGGCCGTGACACGTGGGGTGCAGCAGTTGCGCCGTAGCCACGATCTCCTCGGCTTCAACGGGCAACCCGGCGGGGCCCGCCACGTCCGGGGCAACCGGTCAATAAAGCCTGGCGCGCAGACTGCGCATGTCACTTCTCCCATTACTCCGCCGCCCTGTTCTCCAAAACCTCTTCTTCCTCCCAGAGCTCGTCGCTTCCGAGGTCTTCGTCTTCAAGCTTCCTTCCGGCGGCCATGGCTCCCAAGAGGGCAACCGACGGCCAGAAGGGCAAGGCCGCGATGCAGACTGGCACGTCTGCGGCGGCGGCGCTGCCGCCGTCACGCGTCAACGCGGCGGCGTTGGCGAAGGTGCGCTACCTGGCGGCCTCGAACACCAACGAGCATGGCGTCACCGAGATGAGGCCGACCGGCAGCAGGGTTCCTGAGGGGTACTACCCCATATTTCTCCAGACACTCTATGCCGGCCTCGTTCCTCCCTTCTCCGACTTCCTCTTCGCGATCCTGGAGACGTACCAGATCCAGCTTCTTCATCTCCACCCCAACTCCATCCTTATTCTCGCCATCTTCGCCTACCTCTGCGAGGCTTACGTCGGCATTCGCCCCTCGGTAGCGCTTTTTCGCAGCTTCTACTCCCTCCGGAGCACCGCGCAGGATGAGCGGCTCGGATGCGTGTCATTCCGCATCGCCGACGCTAGGAGCGAGGTCAACATTCTCATCGCCTGGAGTGGCGAGAACGCCATCACCAAGGTGACGAAGAAAGTGGAGAAGTTCCACGAGAGGTGGCTCTTTGTCGACACCAAGAGGACCAACCCTCTCCTGGAGGTGCCCGAGGCGCCGCCGAGGAAGTGGGCGCGCTGGGCGAGCGCAGACTTCGAGGGCCCCAAGCTTGAGGCGGTGTACGAGTGCATACGGAGGCTTCGTGTTGGCGGGCTCACTGGCCAGATGGTGGCCAAGGACTTCACGAGGCGCCGCATCGCTCCTCTTCAGCAGCATTCGGAGCCGGTGTGGCGGTACACCGGCAAGGAGGACAGGATGCGCCTGTGCGTGGACAACCTCGCGCGGGAGGTGCTGTACCCGATCATGGGGATCCTCTTCGCCACGAAGGACATCCCGTCGCCCGCCACCGAGGAGGCCAAGACGCTCTTCAACTTTGTTATGGAGAGTGTGGAAGAACACCGCAGGCGCCTGCCGGTGTTCGACGAGTGGGGCATCATGCCCGTGGGGAACCGCGGACCCCGCACCAACCCGTGGGCGGCGGAGCCAGAGTACATGGATGAGTCGCCGGAGCCGGATGAAGGAGAAGACTCCGGCGAAGACACGGCCCCAAGAGATGCCGACCCCTCTGGCGAGGACGAGGCTTCGAGGGGCGCTAACCCCTCCGGAGGCAACACGGACGCCTCAAGGAGCGCACCAGCTGGCGAGGACGTTGAGGTGATCTCCTCCGGCAGTGACGGGGACGCCTTCCGCGTGGTTCGGCGCACTACGGAGGAGAGGAGAGGTGGCACGGGGGGACGCTGCGAACCCCGCTCCAAACTCCTCCACGACAAGAACGCCTCGGCAGAGAGTAGGGGTGGCACCCACCGGGTTCGGGGCCGGGTCCGCACCCCCCATACCCTCCCCATTTAATTTGTCGGGTCTCATCTTTTACCAAACCCGTGACCCGGACGGGTTCGGGTCCCCGACGGGTACCCACCACGGGAGCGACGCTAGCGCATGCGGGGAAGAATACGATGGGATATTGGGATGGGGTTGGTGGGAATGAACGCGTGTGTGCGTGTGTTGTCTCCAGGACTCCAGATTCCATCGTGTGCATGTGATTTATGGGTGGTGTGGTCCACATCTCGTGGACGTGTGGTTAGGCATAGGATTATTAGGGATAGGATTAGGGCTTAGAGCGGGTCTGCGGGTCTGTGGGTACGGGTTTGCCACCCCCAAACCAGCCCCATTAGACCTGGCGGGTCTAACTTTTCACCAAACCCTCCCCATTTAAGGCGGGTACCCGTCGGGTTTGCGGGTTTCGGGGCCCCATTGCCATCCGGAGCAGAGAGGGATGCCCCCCAAGAGGAGGCAGCAGCACCTCCCGAAGAGGCCGGAGCGAGTACCCTCCAACCACCCAAGGGGAAGAAGAGGGTGTGGAGAGCGGCCGACGAGTAAGTCTTGGTCCTTTTTCTTCTCTTTCAGCATTTTGCTTCTGAGAATCCCCTCCTGAAGGGTCTTTGCTTGTTTGTGTTTCTTCAGCGTACCCGCGGCGCCGAAGAGGCGGCGTCTCCGCAAGCTTGGGGAGACCGCCAGTGCCGCCGAGGAGACGCCTGTGGCCGATGATCGAGCCGCAGCGGGCGGCCGACGAGCCGCGGCAAGCGACCGACGAGCCGCAGCAAGAGGCTACCGAGCCTCAGCGAGAGGCTGTTCCTCCCGCGGGTGAGCACCGCGCGGAGGTGGCGGTGGTTGAAGAGGCGACGACGCCTCCAGCTAGAGCAGCTTCTCCTCCCGCGGTTGAGCACCGTGTGGAGGAGGTGATTGAACTGGCGACGCCCCCGCCAACTCGGGCGGCTACTTGAAAGGACACGGATGTCGCCTAGAGGGGGGTGAATAGGCGATTTAAAATTATTACGGTTAAGGCTTGAATAAATGCGGAATAAAACTAACGTTTAATTTATCAAGCCAAAACCTAAACTAGCTAGGTTCACCTATGTGCACCAACAACTTATGCTAAGCAATATGATCAACTAGGTGATAGCAAGATATATGACTTTAAGCTCGATGTCTATCACAAAGTAAATAGCATAAGTAAGAAGCTCGGGATAGAAATACCGAGGCACTTGGAGACGATGATTTATCCCGAAGTTCACTTCCCAATGGAAGCTAGTCTCCGTTGGAGCGGCGCGGTGTTCACCAATGTGAAGCACCGAGTAGCCTTAATATGGCACACCGTATCTCCGTTGTGTCTTACCACCAATGTGGCGAGGCACTTGTCACTATGTTGCCGTTGAGGTTGACAACTAGAACCTTTACAAGGGTGAAGCTCACTCCACAAGTTGGAGGGTCTTCACCAAATGCACCGAGCCGCCAAGACTCGATGCCCAAGGCCGGGGCACACACCACAACTCAATTGATGGCTCCCGGCAATATCTTCGTAGCTACCAAAGCTCCAAAGCAACAAGGTTGAGCCACACTCCACAATTGGAGGCTCCCAACAAATCCCGTAAGCCACCAAGACTCCGAGAAATCAAACCGTCTAGGGTACCAACATGCCCTAGAGGAACAAGCTCTAGGGCACCAAAGTACCCAAGAGTAACAAGCTTCTCAACTTCACTTTCCACGAATCACCGTGGAGAACTCAAACCAATGCAACTAATGCAATGGCAAGAACACACTAAGTGGTCAAGTTCTTCCAACCCGAATCCAACCAAAGCAACTAATGCTTGGGAGGGATTAGGGAGGAAGAACAAAGGAGGAACACAAAGAAACTCTAAAGATTTAGATCCAAAGTGTTCTCCTCACTTAGAGGAGAGATCAATTGGTGGAAACACGGATCTAAATCTCCTCTCTCTTTTCTCTCAAAGAAGTAGCACGAACTAGTGGAGAGAATGAGAGAAAGCCAAGCTCAAGAGGTCAACAATGGAGGAGGGAGAATAGCTCAAGAGTTGGCAAAAAGGTTAGGGTTTATTTGGGGAAGAAGCCCCTTAAATAGGAGGCCAAAATATGGCCGTTGGAGCTGTTTTCGGGCAGCCAAAACAGGGCAGCCGGCCTGTGGGCCGGCCTAGGCCGGCCTGGAGGCCGGCCACCCCACAGAGCAGCCCGGCCTGGGAGCCGGCCTAGGCTGGCCTGGGGGCTGGCCACCCACCTGAGCCGGCCGGCCTTGGAGCCGGCCTAGGCTGGCCTGGGGGCTGGCCACCCACCCGGCGATACGAAAACTTCAATATCTTTTTCATCCGGACTCCGATTTCGATGATCTTGGGCTCGTTGGAATCGTCACAACGAGCACTACAAGATTATGCAGAGAAACATCATAGTCCATCATGTGAGGATAAAACCAAATGAAGAAAGGTAAACCTTCTCATTTGTAAACCGGAAATGCAATATCTTCCACATACGAACTCCGTTTTCGATAATCTTGAACTCGTTGGAATCGTCACAACGAGCACTACAAGATTATGCAGAGAAACATCATTGTTCAAAAAGATATGGTAAAACCAAATGATGAAAGGTAAAACCTTTCTATTGAAAACCGGAAAACCATATCTTTTGCAAATGAAGTCCGAATGACATGAAACCACTTTTGTTGGAAAGAGGACGACAAATGCTATCCAATAACAAGTGAAAATATTGAAACCAAGCAAGGGAGATTTTGCTAATAATTGGAAGAGTGAAACCTTCCACATAGATGGACCGGCAAAATCTCCATCACCGAAAACTCAATAGGAGACACATATGAGAACCGTTTTCGGTGATCTTGGCCTTGTCATGAAAAGCACGACAAGCACCAATACCACACCACGATAAGAGCCAAATAGGAACCAATAAAGATGATGCCAAGGATGCAAAGGTTTGAGCTCTCTACGACCGATACGGTACAGCTCACTTGAGAGCCCCTCTTGATAGTACGGTTACCTATCCTAAAACCCGGTCTCCCAACTACACCGTGAGACCGGTAAAATAGAAACCCTATCAAGATCATACCTTTGCCTTGCGCATTCCACTTGAGCTAGATGATGACGATCTTGATCTACTCTCAAGTGGATCACCTTTCTTGATTTTGCTCCGCTTGGTGAAGACACGCATATTGCTCCCCCATACACCAAGATGGGAGAGACACTCTTCGACATATCTTCACATGGCCTTTATCTTCATGATGATCACCACGTGACGCCATCCACCATGGACAACATAGGATCTTGATCAACAAATGATCTTCTTCTTCACATGCCCTAATCTTGTATGTTGATCAATCTTGCACTAAGCCTTGATCAACATATAGTCTTCTTCTTTTAGCCTTGACTCCAACATATGGAGTCCAAGCATTCCTTATGGACCAACACTGCAAATATAACTTAAAGCACACATTAGTCCATAGAGATTGTCATTAATTACCAAAACAACACATGGGGGCAACCATGCTCTTTCAATCTCCCCCATTTTGGTAATTGATGACAATCCCTTTTAAGAGGGTTTATATAATGAATTAAGCAACCTTGCAAGACAAGGATGCATGAGCATGAGAGGCAAATGCTTAAGAACCAAACTAAAGCATAAAACCAATTCCCTTAAACCCTCTAAAACTTCTCCCCCATTGGCATCGATTGCCGAAATGGGAAGAAAAATTTTAGATGGCCAATATAATATGAGTTCCTCCACAAGTATGCATTCCTCAAGATATGAGTGAAATTAAATGCACATATCCATTGATGAATAATAGAGGAAATCAAACTATATTGAGGATCCAAAGATGGCAAAGGATGAAATCATTCTAAACATCTCCACAAAGGAGAAAAGCAATCAAGAAGATCCTAACTGAGAATTCTAAATAAAATTAGGGAAGCTCCCCAATGTTCATACACTATTGCGGAGTGAACAAATATGGAATCCTCACTCCCCCATAATCATCTAGAACACTCACAAAGTGCAGGGATGTAACCATTAAAGCAAAACAAAGCACTTGCACCAAAGATGTGGTTGAGCCATATGGAGATACCAATTAAAAGAAATTATTAATGAAGGCCCAACCAAGAGTATGTGTGTGTGACAAGACAATTAATTTGATAAGACACATAGTCTTAACCAAATGGAGATACGTTATATATCAAGTATTGACACACATAACTTACAAAGAAGATTTTTTATAAAGAATATGTTCACAAACTCGAGGATACCAATTGGAAACTAAAACCAATTGAAAATTCCAAAAGATAGTGAGAGAATTTAGCCGATAAAAATCAACATGCTCACCAAGGTAAGCATGAAGACAAAGATCCTCACAAATACATGAGTGTGCAAAGATACCGATAAAAAAATTAGACAAGCACTCATGAGACAAAATTGGAGTCACCAAAGAATTATAGATAAAAGCAAGGTAGCTCAAAAGAATTAGGATACCAACTAAAAGGTGACCTCTCTCATATGTATGGGTTTCTAAGTAGACAAATCATTGATGATATACATCCACAAAGAAACTTACACATATGAGATGGTTGATAAAGTGGAAACCATGGTATCCAAAAGGGAAGTCATGAATATACAAAAGATATTATTGCTTAAAAGCATAGCACATAGCTCAAATTTATCTCATTGTATATAAATGAACTTCAAAAATATCAAAGACATCACACATATCACTAAAGGAACAAGAGATAGTGAAGATGCTTTGAGATAGGCAACAAGTATCACAAAGAAATAATACCAATTGAAGAAAAAGATTTTTGCACTTCCATCACAAATATCACAAAGATATACCAAGTGAAGGAAAGAGCCAAAGCCACAACAATTGTACATTTAAAGTTTTCATGCCAAGGGGAAACCTACAAAAGGTTGAATACAAGAAAAATATGCATGGGATAGATACTTGTTACCGAAATAGCATTGGTGATGATGAAGATGAGGATTTTTGTTTATCATCAAAGCTTGACTCCAATAATCGCATGGTGAGAACACCTTCCTTATGAATGAGGCAAGCATCCAATGCATCTCCATTGTACCTAAAACAAAATTCAAGTACAACATGGTTCCCAAACTCATTGGGTTCCATAGTAGTTAGATACACTACAATACATAGGAAACACTCCACATAAATATGTGCATATAGATGAACTTGAATTTCATGCACATCTTAGCCATTTTAGGATTTGGTGGAGTATCCCCTATATATTGGATCAAGAAAGACTAGCATGCCATAAAATAAATGTATTAGTAAATATGCATGATGGACTTACAAGAACCAAATGAGATACGGTTTGGACAAAATACCAAGTAAACCAAGAAGAGAGCACACCAAAGTGTGACACAAAAAGGTTGTCCAAATTATATCAAAATCCAAATCAACACATGATTGAGGAAAGAAACAAATCAACATGTGATTGATTCCAAAACACATCAACACATGAAGTGTGATATCAATAGGAATCAAATCAAACAACACATGAGAGATAAGACACCAATTGAAAGATAAGATACCAACTAGGAGACAAGATACCAAGAAGAGGATAATACTTGACCGGAATCAAGTAAAGTAAAATAAAGTAATAAGGTATCAAAATTCTCACAATAAATATCAATTGAAACAAATATCTATGGAGGAGATATTAAATTCCAATTAATACCAATTGAAGGTACCTAGGCAAGGCCAATGAGCATATAGGATGAAAGAAAGAGTCATGCTCAAAGGGTTTTCTCATTCTATAGGATAAACATAAAACAAGAGATGAGAATGCAAGACTCCCAAGAGAGAGCAAGGTTACACTAAATAAACCAAACACCCTCTACACTTTTCATGATGGCACAAAGCATCAAGAGAAAAGATTTGTCTTCCATAAACACATATGATAGAAATCAAATGCCAATTGAAAGGATCAAATAATGATAGATAGGATAGTGTTCTAAATAAAAGGAATGCTCCCCCAAGATTCATGCATTAATTTTTGATATTTGCATTTGAATACAATATGCACGCACAAGGGATCATTACTCTTCATATTTTATTTACAACACTAAACACTACCAATTTGAGGATTAGGATCCTAGCAAGAGGCAAGGAAGGCAATGGGAGTCAAAATGAATATTTTGGCAAGAGATGAGACAAATAAAAACCAATGCCAATGTAAGGATAATCAAAAATATTCTACCACAAACACAAATATGGATTGTCCAAGGACAATGACCATTTGGAATTATTTTCCCGGTGATAGAGGTATCCAAGAATATCCTCACAAGATAAAACATGTGGCAAAAGATAAGCAATAAAACACCATATTTGAATAAGGTTTGTTGGTAGTTCCAACTATTCAAACCAACCGGCAAGGCCATGGTTAGAATAATATGGAACAAATGGTTTCCCAACTAATGTATGGAGATGCACATTAGAGAAAAACCACACCAAGCAAACACACACGAACAAGACCCAAAAGATAGCTAGAGAGCAAATTGGAACTTGTTCGAGCTAATATGCCACATAGGAATAAGATAATTTACAATATCAAATCTAAGTGACAAACCTCAAATGTTCACATTTTGTAGGATTGTAATATGCACATAGCTTATTACTCCCCCACAATGTGATAATTCATTTCTTCTCAACAAGAGGCAAATAAAGTCTAATAGAGATAATTAATAGACATTATAGAATTTGAATTTCTCATGAGCATGACACACCACATAGTTACTAGATAATCTTGATATATCAATACTAGGTGGTGTTACTCATATACACACATTTTTAGGTTAGTGAAGTGCACAAAGCATATCACTCCCCCAAAATGGGATAGTCCATTAATTTCTCAAAAGAGCCCATTGAAATCAACACAAGATCCAATAAGGACTCAACACAAAGTTTACACATATATGGAGCGCACATTAACATACACAAACTTGATTACTCAAGGTAAGTAATAAGCACAACATATACAAGCACATGCTAGGAACAAAACTAACACATGCAAGGGAGCAAGCAACTTTCAATGTATATATAATTTAAATATAAGTTACCGCACGAAGGAGCATTGGATATGAGGTATGACAATATAATCCAAATGACTTGGCTTGTGGAAATAATAATCACGAAGATCCCTTAATTCTACAAGGATAGCCAAGTCTCCAATGTCCTTCATCACAACCTATTGATCAAGTTTGAGCTTGTTGGTCCCCAACCAAGTTGGGTCCTAAGAGGTTAGTCACAATAGGCTTGGCAACCCAAATGGTTCTTTTCTTGACACCACTTTGAGTTCCCACATATTTGGCAAACACATTGCCAACCCTATCCTTCCTAAGAGAATAAACATCATCAATAATTATGGGGTTGGATAGAGTACCGTTTGTGCATGAAGAAGCCAAGTGACCCTTCTCACGACATAAGTAGCAATATCGACTCTTTTCTTTCTTCTTAATAGGCTCCTTGACTTGAGGAGCAATGACTTGAGTCTTCTTAGGAGGTGGCCCTTGTTCAACCCGAGGTTGAGCATGAGATTGAACAATAGGCCGCTTCCCTAATTGCTTCTCACTAAGAGGCTTCTTCTTCAGTGGGCAATCCCTAACATGATGCCCTTCAATTTTGCACTTGAAGCAAACAATCTTGGCCGAGTGATTGACTTGTTCTTGGCCCTTCTTATTGCTACTCTTGGACTTGTTCTTGATATTGGAGTTGAATCCAAGTCCACTCTTGTCATTGGGGGATTTTTGCACACTCAACATGTTGTCAAGTGTGGCCTTTCCTTTATGACGTTTCTCCACATCTTTCTTCAAAGAAGTGGCTTGTGCCTTGTGCTCTTTAGTCTTCCCTACAAGGTTAGTAGCTACACAAGTACTAGAGGAAGTTGAAGCTTCATTGTTAGAGCAACTAGGCACAAAATGTAATTCAACATATGATTTAGCATTAGTGTGAGATGAAGAATTACTAGGACTAGCACATGGCATTTTAGCATTTTTATTAGAAGTTGTGCCATTGTCTACATGGGGCTCACTAGATATTACCTTGGTAGCAATTGCCTCATGAGCTAACTTTAACTTATCATGAGATACGAGAAGATCTTCATGAGAGCTCGAGAGCTTCTCATGACTTTCTTCCAATATCTCATAATTGCTAGTTAGCAATTTAAGTTGAGCCCTTAGCTCAACATTCTCCTTTAAAATGGATGCTTCACAAGAAATAGAGTTAGTAGCACAAGCATCAACATTAATAGAAATGGGAGAACAAGTAGGAAGCTCTTTTAGTAATTGAGCTTGGAGTTGATCATGAGACTTAGTGAGATGTGCAAGAGAATCTTCCAAGGACTTGACATCCTTTTCAAATTTCACATTAGCCTCAAGGAGTCTAACAATTTCAACAACAAGCTCATCATTTTTAATTTTAAGATCATTAGCCACCTTGAGAGCTCTATCATAGGTTTCATTTACTTTGGATAACTCTAGAGTAAATGTCCCCTCAAGAGATTTCTTGGTGGTTTGTTCTTCTTCAAGAGCTTCCTTAAGATCCGCAATCGTGTTCGCATAACCACGTTCGCGGCGAAGACTTTCATCTTCACGTGCTTCCAAATCATCTAATTCTTGCTTGTACCCAACAAAGGTAGTTATGAATTCTATGAAACTATCATGAGCATTTTTATCTTTTTGAAGAGCACGTTCAACCATTCCACTCTTATTCATAAGGAGGTCAAAACTATTATCCTTATCTTCATCATAATTTTCTTCATCATCATTAGATTTATATAAGTAATTTTTTGAAGATATGGAAGGACTATCAACACAAGCATGTGAAACATTTATAGTGCTAGATGTGTTTAAGTCCAAAGATAAATCATTGCAATGAGATAGAGATGAAATATTATCTAGAAGAAGCTCACTATCATTATTGCAAGATTTATCCCTACTCACCATTGCATTATTTTGTGGCTTGCCACATGTAGGTGAGGTAGAAGAAGTTGAGAACTCATTACGCCCGGAGGTGGAGTGAGAACAATTGTTCTCACTATCCATGGACACACCATAATTGTCTTGAAGCTTGGTCCATAGCTCATGGCCATTCCGATAAGGAGAGATCAACAAAGCAACTGCATTACTCAAAGACTTGAAAATCACATTAGAAGCTCCATCATCTAGATAAGAATTTTCCTCATCCTCTAGAGGAGAAAAACCCATATCTAGAATTTGCTCTATACATGGATCAATGTCCCGAAAATAATCTAGCATGCGATTTCTCCAATCATTATAATTAGTGCCATCAAATATTAAAGAATCATTGTGCACTAAACCACTAGACGACATCTTTACTCTCTAGGCCGTGAAGCCCTATAAAGAGAGAACCTGCTCTGATACCAATTGAAAGGACACGGATGTCGCCTAGAGGGGGGGGGGGTGAATAGGCGATTTAAAATTATTACGGTTAAGGCTTGAATAAATGCGGAATAAAACTAACGTTTAATTTATCAAGCCAAAACCTAAACTAGCTAGGTTCACCTATGTGCACCAACAACTTATGCTAAGCAATATGATCAACTAGGTGATAGCAAGATATATGACTTTAAGCTCGATGTCTATCACAAAGTAAATAGCATAAGTAAGAAGCTCGGGATAGAAATACCGAGGCACTTGGAGACGATGATTTATCCCGAAGTTCACTTCCCAATGGAAGCTAGTCTCCGTTGGAGCGGCGCGGTGTTCACCAATGTGAAGCACCGAGTAGCCTTAATATGGCACACCGTATCTCCGTTGTGTCTTACCACCAATGTGGCGAGGCACTTGTCACTATGTTGCCGTTGAGGTTGACAACTAGAACCTTTACAAGGGTGAAGCTCACTCCACAAGTTGGAGGGTCTTCACCAAATGCACCGAGCCGCCAAGACTCGATGCCCAAGGCCGGGGCACACATCACAACTCAATTGATGGCTCCCGGCAATATCTTCGTAGCTACCAAAGCTCCAAAGCAACAAGGTTGAGCCACACTCCACAATTGGAGGCTCCCAACAAATCCCGTAAGACACCAAGACTCCGAGAAATCAAACCGTCTAGGGTACCAACATGCCCTAGAGGAACAAGCTCTAGGGCACCAAAGTACCCAAGAGTAACAAGCTTCTCAACTTCACTTTCCACGAATCACCGTGGAGAACTCAAACCAATGCAACTAATGCAATGGCAAGAACACACTAAGTGGTCAAGTTCTTCCAACCCGAATCCAACCAAAGCAACTAATGCTTGGGAGGGATTAGGGAGGAAGAACAAAGGAGGAACACAAAGAAACTCTAAAGATTTAGATCCAAAGTGTTCTCCTCACTTAGAGGAGAGATCAATTGGTGGAAACACGGATCTAAATCTCCTCTCTCTTTTCTCTCAAAGAAGTAGCACGAACTAGTGGAGAGAATGAGAGAAAGCCAAGCTCAAGAGGTCAACAATGGAGGAGGGAGAATAGCTCAAGAGTTGGCAAAAAGGTTAGGGTTTATTTGGGGAAGAAGCCCCTTAAATAGGAGGCCAAAATATGGCCGTTGGAGCTGTTTTCGGGCAGCCAAAACAGGGCAGCCGGCCTAGGCCGGCCTGGAGGCCGGCCACCCCACAGAGCAGCCCGGCCTGGGAGCCGGCCTAGGCTGGCCTGGGGGCTGGCCACCCACCTGAGCCGGCCGGCCTTGGAGCCGGCCTAGGCTGGCCTGGGGGCTGGCCACCCACCCGGCGATACGAAAACTTCAATATCTTTTTCATCCGGACTCCGATTTCGATGATCTTGGGCTCGTTGGAATCGTCACAACGAGCACTACAAGATTATGAAGAGAAACATCATGGTCCATCATGTGAGGATAAAACCAAATGAAGAAAGGTAAACCTTCTCATTTGTAAACCGGAAATGCAATATCTTCCACATACGAACTCCGTTTTCGATAATCTTGAACTCGTTGGAATCATCACAACGAGCACTACAAGATTATGCAGAGAAACATCATTGTTCAACAAGATATGGTAAAACCAAACGATGAAAGGTAAAACCTTTCTATTGAAACCAGAAAACCATATCTTTTGCAAATGAAGTCCGAATGACATGAAACCACTTTTGTTGGAAAGAGGACGACAAATGCTATCCAATAACAAGTGAAAATATTGAAACCAAGCAAGGGAGATTTTGCTAATAATTGGAAGAGTGAAACCTTCCACATAGATGGACCGGCAAAATCTCCATCACCGAAAACTCAATAGGAGACACATATGAGAACCGTTTTCGGTGATCTTGGCCTTGTCATGAAAAGCACGACAAGCACCAATACCACACCACGATAAGAGCCAAATAGGAACCAATAAAGATGATGCCAAGGATGCAAAGGTTTGAGCTCTCTACGACCGATACGCTACAGCTCACTTGAGAGCCCCTCTTGATAGTACGGTTACCTATCCTAAAACCCGGTCTCCCAACTACACCGTGAGACCGGTAAAATAGAAACCCTATCAAGATCATACCTTTGCCTTGCGCATTCCACTTGAGCTAGATGATGACGATCTTGATCTACTCTCAACTGGATCACCTTTCTTGATTTTGCTCCGCTTGGTGAAGACACGCATATTGCTCCCCCATACACCAAGATGGGAGAGACACTCTTCGACATATCTTCACATGGCCTTTATCTTCATGATGATCACCACGTGACGCCATCCACCATGGACAACATAGGATCTTGATCAACAAATGATCTTCTTCTTCACATGCCCTAATCTTGTATGTTGATCAATCTTGCACTAAGCCTTGATCAACATATAGTCTTCTTCTTTTAGCCTTGACTCCAACATATGGAGTCCAAGCATTCCTTATGGACCAACACTGCAAATATAACTTAAAGCACACATTAGTCCATAGAGATTGTCATTAATTACCAAAACAACACATGGGGGCAACCATGCTCTTTCACTACTCCTCCTGTGCCTGAGCACCGCGCGGAAGAGGAGGAGGTGGATGAAGAGATCGTCGTGGAGCCACCTCCAGAGGCAGAGGAGGCTCCCACAAGGAGGGCGGACGCGCCCGAGGCCGCGGCGGGCGTGGCCACCACGGAAGGGGCGGGGAGCGCCCCTGAAGAGCGGGAGGTGGAGGCGCCCCTGGAGCCCCCAGGCGGCGGGGCCGAAGGCGAGGGGACGCCCAGCCCCATGAGGGCTCTTGCCTTGGGCAGCGAGGGAGGTGCCCCCACGAGCCCCCACGCCGCGGCGGGGGCCGGTGCAAGCTCGGGGCAAAGTGCCCTGGGTGCCTCGACGAGCATCGAGGCCTCTGCGCCCCACGACGACGCGGGGGTCCTGGCGCTGTGTGAGCCGCGCCTTCGCGCGGCTCGCCGCGACGTTGTCCTCCACCAAGCGCGGAAGACACTTGACGAGCTGGCGGCGCAGTTTGCCGAGGAAGATCTCGCCAGGGAGAAGGAGCGGGCAAGGCTCGCCGACGCCTGGGCCCTCCTCCACGAGAGGGTGGAGATGTGCCACCGGCAGGACGCCTCGGCCCGAGCGACGCGCGAGGAGGCGATCCGCTTCGCCCAAGAGACCCGCGACAGCATCAAGCGGGAGGCGGCGGAGGTCATGGACCAATTGGACGCCGCCCAGGAGGCGCTTGAGGCGGAGACCACCGCCAAGCACCAGGAGCTGGCAGCCGCGGAGCAAGAGCTTGCCGCCGAGTCCGAGGACGCGAGGGCCAGCTTGAAGGAACTCCGCGAGCTGTTGGATGCCCGCGAGGGGCAGCTGGCGCCGCGCGAGGCAGAGCTGGCGCAGCGCGGGGAAGAGCTCTCCCTCCGCGAGAAGGAGTTGGACCGGCGCGAGGAGCAGGTTCATCTGCTCGAGGAGGCCCAGGCCACCCGCGAGGGGCAGCTGCAGGAGCGCGATAACTCGGTGGCCAGGAGCGAGGCCACCCGCAAGGAGCGCCACGACAAGGCCAACGCCGACCTTGCGCTGAAGCAGAAGCGAACCCAGGAGGAGGCCGACGCCAAGGTTGAGCGCATCCGCGAGAGCCTCGCCAATGATTACGACGCCAAGGCCAAGAAGCAGGAAGAGCACTTCACAATCAAGCGCAACGAGTTCCTGCACCAGATCGAAGGGCTCGAGAAGTCGGAGAAGGAGTTGACCTCTCGCCTCCAGCGCGCCAAGGAGGCGCTGACTCGCGCAGAGAGGGAGATCGCCACCCTGAAGTCTTGGTCGATGAAGACGAAGGCGACGGCGAGGAAGGCGCCCTGGAGGCGGGAGCTGCCGTGGATGGAGCGGGCACCTCAGGAGGCGCGACGGCTTAATCTCCTCCTGTAGCTGGACGTGCATGGGGCACATTATCTTAGCATTTTGGTTGTAACAACTTTGTAAAGACTTGCTTTAAGCTTTTGAACGCGCTTGTGAATGTCCCTCGGGTGGCTTTTGTCTTTCCTCTTCATGTCTTTTTCGCTCTACGTCTTAGGACCCTCTCTTAGCGCTACACCACCGCCGCTTCGGTATGTGAGAGTCAGGGCTCCACAAGGCCGGGGGGTGCGTGAGGCCTCAAGAAGTAAGGGCTCCTCGAAGCGCGATGCTTGGGGCCCCCCTTTGACGTGCAAGCAGCCCATGAGGCATAGGAGAGAGAAAAGAGACTTCGAGGGGCAAAAAACCAGTGAGAGGAAATTCGAGCAAGTGTTTAGACTTAGCTTGACGAGGCGTTTTCGCCTTGGAGAGGGTGCTGGTTCCCTGGCGAGGTGTTTTTCTCCTGATGTTGCCTGAGGCTTGGAGAGCCTGCTTTCCTGCACTTGGAGAGATAGGCATACCCACAAGCAGTACATAGCTAGATAACTTATGGTGCTCGTAGGTTACTTCATGTGTGTCTTGCGAGGAGAACAGGCACCAAGGTTTTTGGTGATCCTTGGTGAGTTGACGTGCGCGGGAGCTGACTCATGAGTTCAGAGCTCCTTGGGAGTTGACATGCATGAGAGCCGACCCGCAAGTTCAGAGCTCGGATCCCTTGGGTTTTAGGTGCTGCCGGGATGCTCCCGTGGCATGGCACCATGCTAGCCCCCGCTTGCGAGATACACATGAGGGATCATACGAGCGAGAGAGAAAAGCAAATAACGCTAGAGCTTACTGAAGCATCAAAATATGCTGGCGCGATGCGCAAAGGTTCAAATTGACCTGAAACATAGGTTCATTACACTGGCGTGGCCAGAAACACAAAAAATCTGCCATGCTCTGGGCATGGGGTCCACATGCTGTGGCTGAGACTCTTGAGGGGCGTGCCCGAGGCAGACACATGTAGAGAGAGCTCAGGGGGCCCCTAGGCGGGGGTGGCTTTTAGCCTGCGTTCCACCATGACCGGCATGGGGATCCACTTCGCCAAGGTATGGTGCCTGAAGAGGCTACCGTGCCGAGGCTTGGTGGCTTGGGAGTCTTCTTGAACGGCCCGCGGCAATGTATAGTAGAGAGGGGAGCCCGAAGTTTTTCCTCGTGGAGGATGATGGCGCGTGGTTCTCTCTTGATGCAAAAAGTTGCTCGCCGGTGGCGATCAGGGGTAGAACTTGCGCAGGTGCTGGATGTTCCAGGGGTTGGTGACAGGAACGCCGTCCTCCGTCTCGAGCCGCGCAGAGCCAGGCCTGGCGATGTGCACGACTCTGTAGGGGCCTTCCCACATCGGCGAGAGCTTGTGGAGGCCTGCCCTGGAGAGGATTCTCCTCAGGACAAGGTCTCCTGCTTCCAGAGTGCGCGGCCGGATGTGGCGGCTGTGGTAGCGACGGAGGTCTTGCTGGTACCTTGCCGCTCTCAGGGCCGCATTTCGGCGGAGCCCTTCAAGCAGCAGCAGGTCGTCGTTGCGGAGTTCGTCCACCTCGGCCTCCTTGAAGGCCAAGACTCGCGGAGAGCCATGAGTGATCTCGCTGGGGAGGACGGCTTCGGCGCCATAGACGAGGGAGAATGGCGTCTCACCAGTGGGCTTTGTTGGCGTGGTGCGGATGGACCAGAGCACCGAGGGGAGCTCGTCGATCCAGTGCTTGCCGCTGGCCTTGAGGCGATTGAAGCTTCTCGTCTTGAGGCCCTTGAGCACCTCGGCGTTGGCTCTTTCAGCATGTCCGTTGCTTCGTGGGTGCGCCACCGAGGCGTAACAGATTTGGGCGCCGAGGCTGCCGCAGTAGGACTTGAAGGCGCCGCTGATGAACTGCGAGCCGTTGTCGGTGATGATGCGGTTGGGCACGCCGAAGCGGCAGACCAGGCTTCTGATGAATTTTACCGCCGATTTCGCCGGGATGGTGCGAACGGGTTCCACCTCAGGCCATTTGGTGAATTTGTCGATGGTGATGTACAGGTAGCGGTAGCCCCCGAGCGCTCACGGGAAGGGCCCCAGCAGATCCAGCCCCCAGACCACAAACGGCCAGGAGAGCGGGATGGTCTGGAGTCCTTGCGCGGGATGGTGAATTTGCTTGGCGTGGAATTGGCAGGCGTCGCAGGATTGGCCGATGGCAGCTGCATCTTGAAGCACCGAGGGCCAGCAGAAGCCACTCCGGAAGACCTTGCCTGCAAGGGTGCGCGAGGAAGAATGGTGGCCGCACTCGTCGCTGTGGATGTCGTTGATGAGCTGGCGGCCTTCCTCGGCAGGGACGCACCGCAACGCAACCCCATTGGGGTGCTTACGGTACAGGTCTCCGTCGTGGAGGCAGTAGGACTTGGTCTGGCGAGCAATTCTTTCGGCTTCAGCGTCGTCTTCGGGGAGGGCTTGGTTTTGCAGGTAATTCTTGATCTCGTCGATCCAGCCCGTGTCTTGGCGTACCAGAGTCAGCAGCAAGCGATCGCCCGAAGGCAACCCACAGTTTGGTGCTCCGCTTGACGGGGCCGGTGGGAGCTCCTCGTCAATGCTGATATTGGCCGCTGGCTGCTTGACTGAGGCCTTGGTGAGCCTCTCCTCGAATACCCCAGGCTTCTGGGCTTCTCTTCTTGCTGCTCGCCTGGCGAGGTCATCTGCTTCTTGGTTTTCTGCTCGCGGGATGTGCTTGAGCTCCATGCCTCTGAAGTGCTTCTCCAGCTTGCGTACCTCTTCAAGGTAGGCCACCATGTAGGTGTCCTTAGGCGTGTAGCTTTTGTTGGAGAAGTTGACGAGGAGCTGGGAGTCGCCCTTGATGAGGATGTGCTTGATGCCGAGGGCGATGGCGGCTCTGAGCCCGGCGAGGAGGCCTTCATATTCAGCAATGTTGTTGGAGACCTTGTCGTTGTCCTTGAAGCATAGCTGGACGGTGTAGTAGAGCTTGTCGCCTGTTGGTGAGGTGAGGACGGCACCAGCCCCCGCACTCCTGGCCGCGAAGGCACCGTCGAAGTGCATGGTCCAGGGGCCTGGTTTCGTCCCGCCTGAGGCTGTAGCTTCCTCCTCTGGAGGTTCTTCTTCTTCGCGTGTGTCCGTCCATTCGGCCATGAAATCAGCCAGCGCCCTGCCCTTGATGACTCTTGTGGTGTCAAACTCCAGCTCGAAAGGTTGCAGCTTGATGCCCCAGCCTGCGACGCGATCTGTCGCGTTCGGGTTGCGCAGGACCTGCTCCAGGGGGTAGGAGGTGACCACCTTGATGGGGTGACCCCGGAAGTGGTGACGTAACTTCCTGGAGGCGATGAGGAGCGAGAAGAGGAGCTTTTGCTGCATGGGGTAGCGCTCGCGGGCGTCCCGTAGCACTGTGCTGACGAAGTACACGGGATGCTCGACGAGGGTAGTCGTTGGTGTGGCAGCGGCTGGCTCCTCTCCAGGCTCGGTGGAGTCCTTGGCGAGGCTTTCTTGGGGCTGGAGGCTTGACGAGGCTGCTTCCTTGTCAGGGGGTTCTGGGCTTGGCGAGGTGGAGTTCTGCTTGTCGAGGACTGGCTCTTCCCTTTCAGCCACCAAGACCGCGCTTGCCGTTTGAGGAGTGGCTGCAAGATACAGCTTCAGAGGGTCGCGAGGGCGTGGCAACCATGATGGGTGGGCTCGCCAGGTATTTCTTCAGGTCCTCAAAGGCCTTTGCTGCTTCAGGGGTCCACTTGAAGGGACCGGACCTCTTCATGATCTTAAAAAATGGCAGCGCCCTCTCGCCGAACTTGGAGATGAAACGGCCGAGGCTGGCCACACATCCCGCTAAGTGCTGCATGTCCTTGAGGCGACGAGGAGGCTGCATCTGCTCTATGGCCTTGATCTTGTCGAGGTTGGCCTCAATGCCACAGTGAGATACCAGGAATCCGAGGAGCTTGCCTGAAGGGACCCCGAAGACGCACTTGGCGGGGTTCAGCTTGATGTTCACCTTGCGCAGGTTGGCAAAGGTCTCCTCGAGGTCCTGGATGAGCGTGTCCTTCTCGCGGGTCTTGACGACGATGTCATCGACGTAGGCCTCTGCATTCCTCCCCATTTGAGCCCCCAAGGCGATCCTCATGAGGTGCTGGAACGTGGCGTCGGCGTTCTTCAGACCGAAGGACATGCAGACGTAGCAAAACACACCACAAGGGGTGAGAAATGCTGTCTTCTCCTCGTCCTCCTTTGCCATCTTGATCTGGTGATAACCAGAGAAGGCATCCAGAAAACAGAGGAGCGCGCAGCCGGCGGTGGAGTCCACGATCTGGTCGATCCTCGGGAGGGGGTAGGGGTCCTTGGGGCAGGCCTTGTTGAGGTCGGTGAAGTCGATGCAGAGGCGGCTGCCTCCGGTGTGCTTGGGGACGACCACACCGTTGGCGAGCCAAGTGGGATGGACCACTTCCTTGATGATGCTGGCCTTCTTCAGCTTTTCCACCTCCTTGACGATGAAATCTTGCTTCTTTGGCGCCTGGCGCCGCGCCTTTTGCTTCACGGGGCGTGCATTTGGACACACGGCTAAGTGGTGCTCGATCACCTTCCTCGGTACTCCGGACATATCTGACGGTGTCCAAGCAAACATGTCAGAGTTTGCCGTGACGAAGGCGACGAGCGCGCTTTCCTATTTGGGAGGCAGGTTGGCGCCGATGGTGACGCTAGCCCCCGAGCCGCTTGCCTCCAGAGACACTTGCTTTGTCGCGGCCTTCTCCTAAGAGAACAGCTGCTTCTTCTTCGCGGGGGGCCTCGGGAGGGGTTCCTCGTCCTCGTCAGCGGGAGACGCCACCGCGGCGGCCTTGTAAGCCACTTGTGCAGCATACACGGCGTCACAGACCACGCCGCGGATGACGATGGTGCAACTGGAGCCAGGGAGCTTGACGAGGTTGTATGCGTGGTGGGTGACCGCCATGAACTTGGCGAGGGCGGGGTAACCGAGGATGGCATTGTAGGGCAGGCCGATGTGCGCGACGTCGAAATCGATCAGCTCGGTGCGGTAGTTGGTCTAGGTGCCGAAAGTGACCGCAAGCCTCACTTGACCCAGAGGCATTGTGAGGCCCTCCGTCACCCCCGAGAAGGGCCTGGTGGGCATGAGCCGCTCGTAGGGCACCTGCAGCTTCTCGAATGTCTCGACAGAGATGACGCTGAGGCCGGCACCCCCATCAATGAGCGTCTTAGAGACGGCGATGTTGTTGATGGTGGGAGTGCAGACCAACGGGATGGTGCCAACGGTTGAGGTGGACTTGGGGTGGTCGGTGGAGTCAAAGGTGATGGGGTGCTCAGACCACTTGAGGGGCCTAGAGGCCTCGACCCCGGGAAGGGCTGCTGCGAGCTCGCGAGCGAATTGCTTGAAGTGGCGGTTGGAGCGAGGGGCCTGAGCCCCGCCGAGGATGCAGGCGACGCCGCGAGGCACTTGGTAGCCCTCATCAGCCTCGGCAGGCAGGTTGTCATTCGCGGGCTCGGCAGCGTTGGCCTGGGGGTTCTGCTGGTAGTTGTTGTTGTAGTTGTTGTTCCAGCGTCGCCCCCCACGGCCGCTGCGGCCGCCGCCGCGGCCACCACGGCCTTGCTCCCGCTCGCGGGCCTCGCGAGCCTCGATGAGCCTCTTGAGGTCGTAGCAATCCTCGGTGGCATGCGAGTGCCTATTGTGGTAGACGCGGAAAGGGCGGTCGTCCTTCCTCTCGGGTCCTGCGGATGGAGTGGCAGCTTTGCGAGGCTGCTTGGCGTCGGGCTCAGCCGCGAGGACCGCAGTGGTCTTGCGCTTCTCTGTGGACTTCTTCTTCTTCTTGGATTCCTCGGCGGGATCCCCTGGCTCGTTCTTGACGAACAAGCGGCCCTCTTCAGCCTTGGCGCACTTGTCCGCCAAGTCGAAGAGCTTGACGACGGTGGTGATGTTGTCGTGGATGCCGAGCTTCTCGAGCATCCGCACGTCTGTCACTCCAGCCTGGAAAGCCGAGATGACCTGCACATCGGTGGCATTGGGGATCTTGTTGCGCACCTGGCTGAAGCGCTGGATGTACTTGCGAAGGGTCTCGCCAGGCTTCTGACGCACGGCGCGGAGGTCGTTGTACATGAGGCCACGCTCGTACGTGCCCTTGAAGTTGGCGACGAAGCACCGGCAGAGCTCCTCCCAAGTGTTGATGAACTCGGCGGGGAGGTTGGTGAGCCATGAGGATGCGGAGTCCTTGAGGGCCATGGGGAACCAGCTCGCCATGACCTTGTCGTCACCCCTGGCGGCCTGGATGGCCAGAGTGTAGAGCTGTAGGAACTCCAGGGGGTTGTTCTTGCCGTCGTAGCGCGGAGGCAAGTCCGGCCTGAACTTGACGGGCCAGACGACGCGACGGAGGGTGCGAGTGAACGCAACCGTCGTGCCGTAGGTGACCGGACCGCTGGCGAGGGTGGCGCGGAGATGGCGCCCGGCGGTGGCGACGTCCTGGACGGCGCGGTTGTGGCGGTCCTGCTGGCGCTCGATGCTCACGCGTGCGTCCTCAGGGGCTCGCTGCACAGTTTAGCAGTCGTGTGGCGACGACGCGTGCGCAGCGCGGTTGTCGCGAGGAGGAGCCCCCGCTGGAGCAGGCTGCGGTGCAACCGGTGGAGCTGGAGCAGGTGCAGGATGGAGAGGAGGCGCGGGAGGGGTGCCTGGCGCCACGTCTCCCATGCGGCCCGAAGGAAACAGCAAACGGGACGGGGCAGGAGCGGCGACGCGAGCGGCGCCGACGAGCTCCGAGAGGCGGTTGAGCCAGGCCTCCTGGGCCTCTGGCGTGGGACGGTACTGCAGCAGCTCCTGCGCCATGAGGAGCGCAGTTGCCGGGCTGGGCGCAGGGCGGCCCAGCGAGTAGGCAGCACGGTCCCGCGACGGGTGCAGAGAGGAAGCCTCCTCTTCACCGAGGCTGCTTGACCCCTACCTGGCGCGCCAAATGTCGGAGAATGGTCCCAGGAACTGGGGGTGTCTCCAAGGTATCGTGTAAGGGGCTGAACACGGAGTCAAGCAATCCTCAACGTGCTCCGGCGACGGTGCTCGTCGGACTCGCTGCGGACGACACTGCAGAGATGGACACAAGATCTTACCCAGGTTCAGGGCCCTCTTTGGGAGGTAAAACCCCTACGTCCTGCTACGGTGTATTGCACTGCTTGGAGAGGTTCACAGTACAAGGGGAGCTTGAAGAGCTCGAGGTGGCTAACAATGGCTATCTGCTAGTCTTCAGATCTAGGGTTAGGGTCTACTAGAGCTGCACCAACCGAAGATCGAACACTCCGAAGATCGAACCCTTTGCTTGGGCGTGCTCCCCCTCCTTTTATAGGCGTCTTGGACCTCTTCTGCCCAAACATTTGGGCGGGAAGGGTTACCACATGGCGACGAGGGAAGGAGCAGGGTGCACGATAAAGGTGGAGTCCATGGACGCGGTCCATGGCAGGGACGGCGCTACCAAAGCTGGAAAAGCCACCGGCCAACCGGACGGTGGGCTGGCGCTTGATGAGCTGGGACGTGACCCACGGTGATGTCGTCCTTGGAGCGTAGCTGCAGACGGTTCGCTTATCGCCAAAGTGGCAATACTCGTTCTCCGCTTTGCTTGAAGCCGCTTTGTTGACTGCTTTATACATGGAAGTGGCAACTGCGGCGTCGTCGTCATCGCGCGTAGGCACGCGCGTCACTCTGCACATGGCGCAGAGCCCATGTGCGCTCTGCCGCGGAAGCAGAGAAGGCTTCGCGAGGAAGGAGCCTCGCGAGGCAGAAAGCCTCGCCGAGCCCTTCGGCTTGGTCCTTAGCAGAATTGCGGGTGGCGTCGGAGACGCCTTGTCGAGGTGCGGTTCCTCGCCAAGGGAGAGAACCCTCGGCGAGGGGAAAAGATCCTTCGCGAGGGAAAAACCCTCGCGAGGCTCGCCAGGCTGGAGAGCCTGGTCCTTAGCGAAAATCATCCGAAGAATCTCGTGGGCCCTGGCAGGCCGGCCCGTGGTACCCTGGTTTCCACTGTGCCGACAGTAGCCCCCGGGCCCGCGACGGGCACGCCGAGGCCCATGGACGCAGGCGAAGCGTCGAGGGGCCAAAAACGCCTGCCTGGACCGTGACACGTGGAGCACTGCGGTTGCGCCGCGGCCACGATCTCCTCGGCTTCAACGGGCAACCCGGTGGGGCCCGCCACGTCCGGGGCAACTGGTCAATAAAGCCTGGCGCGCAGACTGCACCCATCACTTCTCCCATTACTCCGCCGCCCTCTTCTCCAAAACTTCTCCTTCCTCCCAGAGCGCATCGCTTCCGAGGTCTTCGTCTTCAAGCTCCTTCTCCGACGGCCATGGCTCCCAAGAGGGCAACCGACGGCCAGAAGGGCAAGGGCGCGATGCAGACCGGCACGTCTGCGGCGGCGGCGCGGGGCGCCGCACCCCAGGGGACGATGCCGGAGTCCCTTGTCGGCGCGGCGACGGTTTCCAAGGTGCGGCACCTGGTGGCCGCCAACACCCACGAGCTCGGTGCCACCAGCATAGCGCCCGGCAGCAGCAAGGTCGGCGCGGGGTACTACCCCATCTTCTTTCACACACTCTACGCCGGCCTCGTTCCTCCCTTCTCCAGCTTCCTCCTGGGGATCCTTGAAGCGTACCGGATCCAACTTCTTCACCTCAACTGGGGGTGTCTCCAAGGTATCGTGTAAGGGGCTGAACACGGAGTCAAGCAGTCCTCAACATGCTCCGGCGACGGCGCTCGTCGGACTCGCTGCGGACGACACTGTAGAGATGGACACAAGATCTTACCCAGGTTCAGGGCCCTCTTTGGGAGGTAAAACCCCTACGTCCTGCTACGGTGTATTGCACTGCTTGGAGGGGTTCACAGTACAAGGGGAGCTTGAAGAGCTCGAGGTGGCTAACAATGGCTACTTGCTAGTCTTCAGATCTAGGGTTTGGTCTAAGCTCCCAGATTCCGAACCCTTTGCTTGGGCGTGCCCCTTCTCCTTTTATAGGCGTCTTGGACCTCTTCTGCCCAAACATTTGGGCAGGAAGGGTTACCACATGGCGACGAAGGAAGGAGCAGGGTGCACGATAAAGGTGGAGTCCACCATAAAGGTAAAGCTCTTGGACGCGGTCCACGGCAGGGGAGCGGCGTCACCAAAGCTGAAAAACGGCCACCGACCAGCCGGACGGTGGGCTGGCGCTTGCTGAGGTGGGATGTGACCCATGGTGACGTCGTCCTTGGAGTGTAGCTGCAGACAGTTCCCTTATCACCAAAGAGGCAATACTCATTGTCCGCTTTGCTTGAGGCCGCTTTGTTGACCGCTTTATACATGGAAACGGCAACTGTGGCGTCGTCGTCATCGCGCGTAGGCACGCGCGTCATCCTGCACATGGGCGCAGAGCCCATGTGCGCCCTGCCGCGGAGGCAGAGATTGCTTCATGAGGAAGGAGCCCCGCGAGGCAAAAAAGCCTCACCGAGCCCTTCAGCTTGGTCCTTAGCAGAACTGCAGGTGGCGTCGAAGACACCTTGTCGAGGAGCGGTCCCTCGCCAAGGGAGGAAACCCTCGGCGAGGAGAAAAAGATCCCTCGCGAGGGAAAAACCCTCGCGAGGCTCGCCAGGCTGGAGAGCCTGGTCCTTAGCGAAAATCATCCGAAGAATCTCGTGGGCCCTGGCAGGCCGGCCCGTGGTACTCTGGTTTCCACTGTGCTGACATAGGTTGCCCCTTGGCATGAAAACCTTAAATGTGCAATTGTTGTGGTTTTGGCTTATTTCCTTCACTTGGTATATCTTTGTGATATTTGTGATGAAATTGCAAAAAAAACCTTCCTTCAACTGGTATTATTTCTTTGTGATACTTGTTGCCTATCTCAAAGCATTTCCACTATCTCTTGTTCCCTTAGTGATATGTGTGATGCATTTGATGTGTTTGAAGTTCATTTATATACATGAGATAAATTTGAGCTATGTGCTATGCTTTTAAGCAATAATCTCTTTTTGTATATTCATGACTTCCTTTTGGTTACCATGGTCTCCTTTCTTAGACCATTTTATATGTGCAAGTTTCTTTGTCGATGAATATCATTAACAATTTGTCTACTTAGAAACCTTTACATATGAGAGAGGTCACCTTTTATTTGGTATCCTACTTTCTTTCAAGCCACCTTGTCTTCTATCTATAATTCTTTGGTGGCTCCAAGTTTGTCTCGTGAGTGCTTGTCTTATTTCTATTCGCATCTTTGCGCACTCACATTTTATTGAAGATTCTTCTCTTCATGCTCATCACGGTGAGTATGTTGATTTTGTTGGCTAAATGTTCTCACTATCTCTTGGTTTTATCGATTGGTTTTAATTTCCAATTGGTATCTTTGAGGTTGTGAACATATTTTTTTAAAAAATCTTCTTTGTAAGTTGTGTGTGTCAATACTTGATGTATAACTTATCACCATTTGGTTAAGACTATGTGTCTTACCAAATTAATTGTCTTGTCACACACACATACTATTGGTTGGGCCTTTATTGATAATTTCTTTTAAGTGGTATCTCCTTATGGCTCAACCACATCTTTGGTGCAAGTGCTTTGTTTTGCTTTAATGGTTACATCCTTGCACTTGGTGAGTGTTCTAGATGATTGTGGGGGAGCGAGGATTCCATATTTGTGCACTCCTCAATAGAGCATGAACATTGGGGAGCTTCTCCATTTTTATTTAGAACTCTCGCTTTGGATCTTTTTGATTGCCTTTCTCCTTTGTGGAGATGTTTAGAATGATTTCATCCTTTGCAATCTTTGGATCCTCAATATAGTTTGATTTCCTCTAATTATTCATCAATGGATATGTGCATTTGATTCCACTCACATTTTGAGAAATGCACACTTTATGGAGAAATTCATATTATATTGGCCTTCTAAATTTTTCTTCCCATTTCGGCAATCGATGCCAATGGGGGAGAAGTTTAGAGGGTTTAAGGGAATTTGGCTTTATGCTTTAGTTTGTTTCTTAAGCATTTGCCTTTCATGCTCATGCATCCTTGCGTGTTCGTCTTACAAGGTTGTTTAATTCATTATATAAACCCTCTTAAAAGGGATTGTCATCAATTACCAAAATGGGGGAGATTGAAAGAGCATGGTTGCCACCATATGTTGTTTTGGTAATTAATGACAATCTCTATGGACTAATGTGTGCTTTGAGTTATATTTGCTGTGTTGGTCCGTATGGAATGCTTGAACTCCATATGTTGGAGTCGAGGCTAAAAGAAGAAGATTATATGTTGATCAAGGCTATTGCAAGTGCTGGTCCGTATGGAATGCTTGAACTCCATATGTTGGAGTCGAGGCTAAAAGAAGAAGATTATATGTTGATCAAGGCTAAGTGCAACTTGATCAACATACAAGATAAGGGCAAGTGAAGATATGCGAAAGAGTGTCTCTCCCATATTGGTGTTGGTCCGTATGGAATGCTTGAACTCCATATGTTGGAGTCGAAGCTAAAAGAAGAAGATTATATGTTGATCAAGGCTAAGTGCAAGTTGATCAACATACAAGATAAGGGCAAGTGAAGATATGCGAAAGAGTGTCTCTCCCATATTGGTATATGGGGGAGCAATTTGCGAGGCTTCACCGAGCGGAGCGTAATCAAGAAAGTTGATCCACTTGAGAGGAGATCAAGATCGTCATCATCTAACTCAAATGGAATGCGCAAGGCAAAGAAAGGTGATCCACTTGAGAGGAGATCAAGATCGTCATCATCTAGCTCAAGTGGAATGTGCAAGGCAAAGGTATGATCTTGATAGGGTTTCTATTTTACCGGTCTCGCGGTGTAGTTGGGAGACCGGGTTTTAGGATAGGTAACCGTACTATCAAGAGGGGCTCTCAAGTGAGCTTTAGCGTATCGGTCGTAGAGAGCTCAAACCTTTGCATCCTTGCATTCTTGCAATCATCTTTATTGGTTCTTATTTGACTCTTATCGTAGTGAGATCTTGGTTCTTGTCGTGATAGTCATGACAAGATTAAGTCCTTCGAAAACGATATTTGGTTGCATCTTCTATTGTGTTTTCGGTGGTGGAGATTTTGCCGATTCACTAGTGAGGAAAGGTTCACTCCTTCCTACCCATACCAAAATCTCCATTGCATGTTATTTGGCTTTCATCTATATGAGGATTTAGAGCTTGTGTTCATCTCCATACCAAGCTCTAGTTCATCAAAAACGGATCTCATATGCATATCTTGTTGCGTTTTTGATGTTGGAGGTTTTACCGGCTTGTCTTTCCTAGAGAGGTCAAACTCTTTCCTTGTGACCTCCTCCTCACATGATGGAATATGATGTTTCTCTGCATGATCTTGTAGAGCTCTTCGTTGCGATTCCAACGAGCCCAAGATCATCGAAAACGGAGTCCGGATGCAAAAGATATCGCGTTTCTCGTGCGTGCTATTTTACACTCTGTATCTCATCCGGAATTTTCCGGGTCATCGGGTCATTCCGTACAGCTCGGAATTTTCCGGATATATTCCGGACGGATTCCGAGGTGAACCAGTTTTGCTCTTTGTTAGTGTTTATTCCGGACCATTCCGGGCCAATTCCGGACGACCACGAAAACTGCATAACGGTCAGATCTTGTTGACCTATAAAAAGGGGGCTTCTTCCCCAAAGGTTTCCTAACCATTAGAGCTCGTTTTCTCTCTCTCCTTCATTGTTGCAAGAGCTCAAATCACATAGATCTCCCAATCCCTCCACCCAAACTTGTTGATCTTTGGAGGATTGAAGGAGAAGATCTAGATCTACATTTCCACCAATCCATTCCTCCTCTAAGTGAGGGGAACCTAGTAGATCTTGATCTTGGAGTTTCTTGGTGTTTCTCCTTTGTTCTTTCTCTCAAATCCCTCCCAAGCATTAGTTGCTTTGGTTGGATTTGGGTTGGAAGAACTTGACCACTTAGTGTGTTCTTTCCATTGCATTAGTTGCATAGGTTTGAGTTCTCCACGGTGATACGTGGAAGTTGAAGTTGGGAAGCTTATTACTCTTGGGTGCTTTGGTGCCCTAGAGCTTGTTCCTCTAGGGCACGTTGGTACCCTAGACGGTTGTTGATTTCTCGGGGTCTTGGTGGCTCACGGGATTTGTTTGGAGCCTCCAATTAGGTTGTGGAGGGAGGCCTAACCTTGTTGGTCTCGGAGCTTTGGTAGCTACGAAGACATTGTCGGGAGCCACCAATTGAGTTGTGGTGTGTGCCCCGGCCTTGGGCATCGAGTCTTGGTGGCTCGGTGCATTTGGTGAAGACCCTCCAACTTGTGGAGTGAGCTTCATCCTTGTAAAGGTTCTAGTTGTCAACCTCAACGGCAACATAGTGACAAGTGCCTCGCCACATTGTTGGTAAGACACAACGGAGATACGGTGTGCCATATCAAGGCTACTCGGTGTTTCACTTTGGTGAACACCGCTCCGCTCCAGCGGAGACTAGCTTCCATTGGGAAGTGAACTTCAGGATAAATCATCGTCTCCAAGTGCCTCGGTATTTCTATACCCGAGCTTCTTACTTATGATATTTACTTTGTGATAGACATCGAGCTTAAAGTCATATATCTTGCTATCACCTAGTTAATTATATCGCTTAGCATAAGTTGTTGGTGCACATAGGTGAACCTAGCTAGTTTAGGTTTTGGCTTGATAAATTAAACGTTAGTTTTATTCCGCATTTATTCAAGCCTTAACCGTAATAATTTTAAATCGCCTATTCACCCCCCCCCCCCTCTAGGCGACATCCGTGTCCTTTCAAGTACTCTTCAACATATAAAAGCTTCTCCTCCATGGTGTGAATAGGAGAGTTCAGAAATAAAGTAGGACTCTCATGAGTGAGAGTATCATCACAAGCATCAAGTATATCATTTTATCCTCACATAAAGTAGCAACAACTAAACATGGAGGATTATCAATAAGCATGGGACCATCATCTAAAGCATTATCATATAGCATGTCTAAACCATACTCCTCATCATTTTTAAAATTATTATCAATAATGTTCTCATTAGGCATAGGTTGATATTCTTCCTCATCATCAGAATCATAAAAGCAAAGTTTATCATCAACAAAATCTTGAGTGTTACCCTCATCCATAGGTGGTGAAGGTGGATGTTTCCTCTCTTCATTCTCTAGTTGTTCATCATTTCCTTCATCCTTTTGCTCTTCATTGTCCTCCTCTTGGGGCTGCATGGGCATCCCCAAGCTTAGGTTTTTATCCTCTTCTTCACATACTTCCTCTTCCAAGCTTATGTTTTCATCATCTTCTTCCTGCAAAATATTAGTACTTTCCATAGAAGCAAGAATTCTTTCTTTAACATAAACATTGTCACTAAATTCTTTTTTGCAAAGTTGGAGAATAATAGAAATTTGTACTTTCATTACACGAGCTTCATGACTAGTTGTAAGAAATTTATCAATAAGAGAGTCTATCTCATGGGCTCCAACATAAGCAATATATTTCTCAACTTGTTCTATATCAGGGCATGAAAATTTATCTTCACGATAACAAGCAATTATAGGATCACTATTATACTTGCATTGATAGTGGGAATGTTTAACAGCTCTTCTATTGCAACAAGTTACATCATGTAATTCACAAAACTGAATAGCCATTTTGTGAAGAGCTTCAAGCAATTTACGCATTCTTGTTCCCTCTTTGGTTGATTCATATTCAAAGTAGGCTTCCATATTTTTAACATAACCATTAGGCATAGACATTCCAGAAAGTTTCTCCATCTTTTTTTTGTGTTTTGATATATAAAACTGAAAATAAAACTAAACTAAATGCAAAACTGAAAGTAAACTAGAGTATATGCAAAACTGAAAATAAAAATCTAGTGCAACCAAGAATAAAAACTTAAGCGCTACACTCCCCGGCAACGGCGCCAGAAAATGTCTTGATACCCACAAGTATAGGGGATCGTTGAAATCTTCAATGTGTAAGTATAGTTTCGATCCCACGAGGAGTAGAAGGTATAAGTATTTATCCTCTCAAATAAGAGTGTCACTTCTCTTATTATCTATGCACTAGACAAACTAAAATGATTAAATGATGCAAGTGTTTTTGGGTTTTTGGTGTAGAGTTTGCAATAAAGTAAAAAGCTGAAAATAAAATATGACAAGTGAAAGCTCTCAAAGAGAGAAAGCCCAATCCTCTATGCATCAAGAGGACAAGCTCAAGTGTGTGTTTCTTATAAGTGGAAAACATTCCCAAGGGCTACCTAGACTTTATGGCATAAATATTTCTAGAACAATAAGGTAAGCATTTTGTGAAGTTTTAATCTTCTTTGGACGGAGCCATAATTAGGTATAGCTAAATAAATAAACTAAACCTCTTATGATGGATCATGTGGCCAAGTAAATGACTGCACAAGAATTATTAAGACATAAAGTCCCACCATAGCATTAATCTTTAAGGTCCCCGATACTAATACCCTCATAATGCAACTACATGATTCGGTCTCAGGTTTACGTGTACTCCCAAGTCTTTCTCACTCCATTACATTACGGTGTTCTCCTATGAGCCCATATAGGTGAAGTGATGTGCAGTCGACGTTCGCACAACACCATCATAGAATTACATCAAAGATAAAAACTAGACAAAATACCAACACATGTCATATAAAAATCATTGCCAATTCATCCTATGCCCCCAGGAACATGAGAGAACTACTCACAACGCCAAGACATGATATGATTCAGTGGTACAAGTGATACAACACAATCTGAAAATATTATCTCCCCACAAAACAATCACAAGTAGCAATTCACAAACATGTAGAATAGTACTTAGACAATAGCTAGGGTTCGAACAATCTCAAACTATAAGGGGGATGAAGTGGATCACGAAGATGGTGATGGAGATGGTGCTGGTCTTGACGGTGGTGTTGATGGAGACTCCGGAGGGGGGATGGAGGAGACCTCCGGAGGTGATTCCGGCGGCGTTTCCCCCCTCCGATCTTCTCCGGTGGCAGCCTTCTGTCTCCTGTTTTGTGGTTTTGTGTTTCTCCGCCGCCTCCTTCTGGAAAACTTCGGGGGACTATTTTTATAGTCGTTTTTAGGTCAAAAGGAAGCTTTGGGAAGAAAGATCGACGGCAACGGAGCCACGAGGGCCAAATTGGTGGGTCCCATGCGGCCAAGGAATCTGGCCGCGTGGGCCCCCTCTTTTGGCCTTCGGGCTTCCACTTTTTCGCATCCTTCGCTCCTACGCTTTCTTACTTCCAAAAAAATGATGCTCATAAATTTTCAGGTCATTTGGACGTCGTTTGGGTCCCTGAAACATCAAACTATAGAAAATAGGGTTTTCTGCCAGTGCAGGGTTAATTCCAGAAAAATAGGAAAACTGTGAAATCTTCCCAAAATCATTATAAAACAATGATATAACCCTTATATGATGCAAATATGATTGAAATATGAGTATTATAATGTAAAGTTCATGTATGCATTTTACATGCATCAAGCGGCGATAATTCTTCAGGCTATTCCACTTGTCATCGCTAGGTGACCGTTGTTGCTCTGCATTGCGCTTCTCCTCGACTGTACGGGAAATCCACTTGGCCGGTGGTGATGGTAGTGGCGGCGGTGATGTCTGTGCCCGGCGAGCAGGAACTGGCATCATCACAAGGCTCAAGAAAGGATTTGCGCCATCGCCCAATTCCTCATACAAGAGGGCTAAGGAGTATGCCGTCTCCAAACTGCTGGGCTGTTGGATGGTGACCAGAGGCCATCTAAGAACTTGGTAATGTAATGCAGCACATCAGGTCTGGGCTCGTACACAGCGATCTGATCCACCAACTCTGAAAAACGCTGAACATAGTCTTCGACCGTCGTGATCTGACAGATATGGATCAACCTGCGAACCAAGAGCTGGTGCTGATTGCGGTTGAACTGGGCGAGCACTGCGGCGACAAACTCCGGCCAACGAGACGCTGGAGCTTGTTGCAGGTACGACTCCAACCACGTCGCTGCACCGCCCACGAACATGTCTGATGCGCTTGAGACCCACTGATTGTCTGGTATCTTTCCACGGCGGAAGTGTTCCTCACAGCGTATTTGCCAGAGTTTGGGATTGGCACCATCAAATTGGGGCAGAGCAGAATGATACCCAGAGGAGAAAAAGTCAGTACGCTGCATCGGAGAAGAATCATAGCCCGCGTGGGGTGTGAATTGCCGTCCAGAAAAATTACCTCCGACCGGAGGAGACGTGGTGAGACCACTAGTCATCCCCCGGTTGATATGTTGCCAGCGGTGCCCATCAGGGCCGGCGGCGGCGTCGTTCACTTCCTTGTTGTGCGAAGCGGACGCACGATCCGCCAGTGCGCCGGGATCTGGTCGCGGGATGCGCGCGATCATACCCGCGAGCGATGAGATCTCCGCGCTGAGGGAGGCCTTGACGGAAGCCAGATCCTCACCGATGGAAGATCGGAACTCTTCCATGTCCGTGGTCACCGCGGCGCTCACCGTCTTGATCTGCTTCCCGGTGTCGGTGACGAACTTGTGAACCGCATCAAGCGTCTCCTTCTTGTAGTCGAGGAAGCGCGCGTCATGCTCCTCCGCTGTCTCTGTCCGGAGAAGATCGTAGATGGCGCGCGACTCCGGGTTGAGCTGCTCCATGAACTCCGAGCGGCGGCGAGACGAAAATCTGGTGGGGTATGAGTGGGTGGGGAACTCCAGAACTGTGGATCGGAAAGTCTCTGATACCAATTGTAAGGTTCCACTTCTCAGGACGCAACACAAATGGGAAAATCGAGATCAAAATCGAGATCTAGATCGAGGAATTGGAATTTCTTATGCTCGTTCCGCCCAACCACCCACTGAGCATGTACATACGGCACTGCCGTCCGTTTCATTCCAGTTACAAGCCAACCTCTCTCTCACGAGTCCGGCCTCCCTAAATAGCTCTCGCGTCACTCGCATCGGTGACCCAGCTGTCACCTGCCAGCCAGGATGGAAGCTTCTTCGTCCTTCTTGGCCTATCAGCGTTCGCCACTTGTCCTGTTCCAGTTGGGTGCTCCTCAGTGCTGCTGACAGGTAGGGCCGGGTCGCTGACATGCGCCGTGGCCGTGCGGCCATGCCCAATGGCCACCCCCTGGCTGCGGACGGCTGCTAGCTCTGCTAGCTTCTGATGCCGTCCACCGATTCCCCCTTCCCTCTTCTTTTCTTGTCTAAACTGGGCATGGCCATGCCCAGTGGCCACCCCCGAAGGGTTATACATCACTTTATGTCTCTCCATGCTAAATATTGACTTACTTCAACCTTGCCTACTCATCTTCTCGACATGCGCCGAGAAGAAGAGAAACATTATCTTTGTTCCTTTACCGCTGCAGAATCTGCATGGACGAAAGCGCAAATGATTCAGGACAACGCATTACCCATTGCAATAATGTGAATTTCTGTAATCACTCTTGAAATTAAAATATTATCTCAATTAATTTCGGGTGTGCTTAGGCCGACATGCTCCAGTGCTATCCTTTACAAAACCACTTCGTTGATTCCGCGTTGTACGGCACGCAGAGAACAGTATTAATATATACAGTACAGTATATGTAGATGAGTGTGCTCATATACCATGGACCAGATTGTGTTGTCCCTTGACGTGGACGAGATATGAAAGACCGGGGGTGGCGTTCCGCGGATTCTTTGCACCCACAAAGATCTGCCATCCGAGCTAAGCAGAGAGCTGCAAGTGGGGGCTTGATGCTTGCTTTACCATGTGCATCTCGGCCACTTTATAGGCTTTGCGTAGGAGCCCCTGATTTGATTCCAATACATCGGCGCCACCGAGGGCAAAAGTCAAGGGATCAACGTGATCACCTTCTAGAGTTTTCTGGGCTACGTCGTAGGGGGGAGACTGGAGAGTAGGAACATTTCAACAGCGTCAAGAGGAACTCAAGTCTTAAACAATGACGTTGTTCAATGTTCATGCCCTTCCCTGCGAGGTGATGGAGACATGAATGTCGACGGATTGATTAGAGCGGCCTAGCCCTAGCTAGCTAATATATATACTGCTGCATAGAATGTCAAATTGAATGAACCACCGACAGTGTCGATCGAACAAGCGGAACTACATCGGACCATGACGACGTCACGGCATCGCCGTTTTGAGCTATCGGCGTCGGCGTCGGCATCGGCATCGTCACGCAAGATCAACTGGTCAAGGCGCGTGCATTTGACGAGCAGATAGAGATAGTCACTGGGATCGCACACGACAAACTCAGTAGTACTCCAGTTGATAGCAGCATGCATATATACATACATGGGGAAGTAGATCTCGTTGTGGCATTCACACATTTGCACACACAAGGATCGATATGGTACCAGCTAGCTAGGTACACCGGCCGATGGACTACCTAACTAAGCTGCAGGACTGTCTGTCTTATAGTACATGAAGACGAGGTCCCGGATCTAGGGAGAGCAACCAATTAAGGACCATGATGATGTGCATCGATCACTCGATCAGCAGAGGACGTCCTTGAGGAGCTTGTACCTGCGGACGGCCACCTTATTGCCGCCTCTCCGGCCGCCGCCCTCCTGCTCGCCGCCGCCGCCGGTCACCTTCAGCTTGCCGCAGCCCATCCCGGTGGCCGCGGCGCGCTGCTGCATGGGCGACGGCGCCGAAGGGTTCCTCCTCATGGGGGCGCTGCCGTCGTTGAGGCACCAGTCGCACACGCCGGCGCCCGCCTCGGCCGGCGCCGCGTCGCCGTAGTAGTTGGTGCAGTACGAGTGCTGGGAGCGGCAGCGGCAGCGGGCGCAGCGGAAGAGCTTGTCGGGGAAGCCGACGTCGCCGCACATGGAGCACACGGCGCTGGACATCGGGAGATCGAGGCCGGAGCTAGTGGTGGTGCAGGGAGAGCTCAGGACTACTCGGGAGGCAGTCGTCGTGGAAGGAGGAAGGAGTGGCAGTGGAAGGATTCGATGTGGATTGTGGAGCAAAGAAGAAGAGGAAGGAGAGGGGTTTAAATACCGGGGAGGGGAGGGGAGGGGAGGCGACAGGAGAAGATCAGATCGTGATCGTGGCAGTATGACCGGGGGCGAGGTGGGGCCCGCAATGAGGAGGTATTTGGTTGGGTACGGAGCCCCGGCGGGTGGGAGACAGTCCACGTGTCCATGTGGACGTGCGCGCTGCGTGCAAAGCGCGAAAAAGAAAAAAAGGAGTGGCGGGAGTTACTGGGTCGGCTGCCTGATAGGGTAGATACTGTGTGGTATTCACAAGGGGATAAGCCGTTTATTCATTATTTTGTTATTAATAGTAAAAGAGAAAATGACTGATTGACTGGTGAGTGGTGAGGCTGGTCGGATCGGTCACAACCATGATGTAAGCGCGACTCCACTTCCCCTCGTCGTCAGATGCGGCCCCGGTGCCATACCGGAAATTAATCAAGTGGTTTGCTCTTTTTTGGACGTAAGGATTTTAAAAAAGGAAAAAGTCTATTTTCAACCTTGAACTCATAGAGGTCGGGCGAAATGAACCCTGAAGTCGAAATCCCTGTCGTTTGTATCCTGAACTATACAATCCCGGTCTAAATTAAACCTTGGACGGGTTTTTTAAAGAAAAAATAAAATTCACACTCGGCGTGTGGGGCAGGGGCAGCGCAGATGGCCGTGAGCACGTGCAGCGGGCATCGCCGGCGGCGGCCGCGGCGAGCACGCGAGGTGGCTGAGCCAAGCGTGCGATGCGACGGTAGGCATCGAGCCCGCGACGCAGGCAGCGACGAGGGCGAGCACGGCCGGCAGCGGCGACGGCGAGCACAACCGGCACAAGGCCGGCAGCGGTCGCGGCGAGCTCGCGAGGTGACGGGGGCGAGTGCGGGAGGCCAGCGGCGAGCGCGAAGTGCGGCCGGCAGCGGGGACGGCGAGCTCGCGAGGTGGCGGGGGCGAGTGCGGGAGGCCAGTGGCAAGCGCGAAGTGCGGCCGGCAGCGGTGACGGCGAGCACGGCACAAGGCCGACCGCGGCGCGCACAAAGTGCGGCCGACAGCGGCGACGGCGAGCACAGCCGGCACAAGGCCGGCGGCGGCCACGACGAGCTCGCGAGGTGGCGGGACGAGCGCGGGAGGCCAGCGGCAAGCGCAGAGTGCGGCCGGCAGCGGTGACGACGAGCACGGCCGGCGCAAGGAGGCGTGCGTGCGCTGTCGCATTCGCTGCCCCTGCAGGCGTGCGTGTGGCGATTGAGGCGTCCGTGCTAGTTTACTGTGGGAGATGCCGTGTTTCTCTGTTGACTTTTGATTTTTTATTTCTATTTTTTCAATCTAGAAATGGGAGAGGGATGGATCTGACATATGGGCCCCCACTGTCAGTTAGAGTAACATGTAATCCTAGTCTGGGTTGTTGCCTTCCCGGTGTACCAAACAGCTCCAGGGTCTGATTTAGACCGGGATTCGCAAGTTCAGGGTACAAACGACCGGGATTTGGAGTTCAGGGTTCATTTCGCCAAACCTCTATGAATTCAGGGTTGAAAATGGACTTTTTCCTTTAAAAAACCACAGTATTTCGCAACACTACAGTTTTGTTGTCATGTGACTAAGTACCATAGTTTAGGCACGACTGCAGTTTCTTTGTAGTTTTGCGAAAACCATGCTGTGTGTTTGCCAATTATATAAGGACATATCAACATGACGAAGTCACTTCAAAATCCATCTCATGCTACGGTTCTCTGACATGCATGTATGTAGTGATCGTTATGCATGATATCATTTTGCACCAATGTATAATGCATTATACTATTTTTATGTGTAATGATACCATCAGTCTTGAGAATGTTAAACTCTTACTTTCCAGCTATGTGTATCATTGCAAATTTCTAGAATATGTATTAAAACTATCCTATAACCATATATAATTATCGTGGTAATTGTTTGCTGCTAAGATGGTAACAAAAGTGTTATAATCTTGTAACCGGTATGACGGATTTTTTTAATCACACCTGATATGTAGTTATGTTCCAAATGTCAAAAAACGTGTAAAAATGTATCTAGTAACAATGTATAATTATTGTGTTAACTACTTGCTGCTAATATGATAGCCATGGTATCAGTAATTTCGTAAGTGACCTGAAAAACAAATCGTTGCAACAAATTAACACGGAATCTATTTTTGAAGTCCTTGTCCAAACGAAATTACCGACATAAACAGACCGCTAATCGGAGTAAAGGTAGAGAAGATAAATTAATTTGAATTTCCGAATTCGACAATTAATGCGATCATGTCACATATAAGATGACGTACTACTACAGTCATGCATAAGCTCTCCCCTACAAGGAAGTACATGCAAAGTCCCATCGCATGTCCAACCCTCCTCATCCGGCGTTTATAGATAGCTTTTCCCATCATAGAATTTACCGGTGTATTTGGTCACAATTTTGTTACGTCAGGTTTGTTTAACTAAATTGAAATGGAACATCGAACTAATATAGTACTATATGGGATTAGATAATACCCATCGTCTTTTCTCAGTGATAGTACTAGCTAGAGACGCGGAAAGGGAAAATGGAGACGCAACTCCATGGAGCTTATTATTTTTAAAATTCAAAATCTACATATTCCACTTTTAAAAAGTTCAAAGCAAAAAATCTTAGGTGTATACAATATTGAACTCTACCGGTGTGTAAAATTTTAATGGAAAATTTGTTACATTGTAGGCTACACAAAAATGATACATGTCACAAAATTTCAAGTTTTTTAAATAGTGCATTGTTCATCAATTCACATCCACATATTTGGCATGTTTTTCTAGCCTAAAATATAAGGAACGTTCCATTGATATTTTTGCACACGTGTAGAGGTCAATACAATCTAGACCTAGGATTGTTTTCCCGCAATTTTTTAAAGTTTTAAATGCTAATTTGGAACTTTTAAAAAACTGAGCTCCATAGAGCTCGACCACCAAAATTCTACATATATTAGGTCATTGAGTATCTTTCTCTTTCCCGTTTTGTTAAATTGAGTAGTACTTGCATTTTGCGTGCTACCTGAGATGTCACATGCTGTGTTGCACTGCTCATCTTGCCTCGGCCTTCCAGACGAAAGAGGTGAAACCGATTGGACAATGGGGACAACGAACAAAAGCAGAAAAGGTGTTTTCTCTATTTAGAAAACAAAAGCTCTCGCCTATTTTTCAAATACAACAAAAAAAGACACATCATGATATTACGGTTCATTAAACATTTAAACTTCACTAGTTACATATGCCAAACAACCCCAAAGTATTTAAGATTATGATGATCTTAGAAATCATGGTACTTCTAAAATACTTTAAAAAGAACACTAAGCAACCAATCACATACTTAGCGTCTATATGTTTGGCAGGATTTCCAAAATACAATAAATAAGATGTAGTTCCATGCAGCATTGAACCACAAGACTAAAAACTACAAGAATTGGCATCAAATATCTTTGACACGCCTGAGGAAAAACAATTGAACTATATCAAGAGCACTGATCGAAGGATTTATACAACCAGTGCAGCTGGTACGGGATTTATACAACAAGTACAGCTGGTATTTTGATCGAAGGATTACATGTTGATGAAGTGTTGTTTCATGTTTTCTTTGTTCTTTCGATGGTTGATCCGCATATCAACCTTATGTGATCCATGATGTAATCTCCTATAATAACTGAATTTTTAATAAAGCAATAAAAGGTTGCATGAATCAATCAATGCAGAGGCCGGGCTACCCCATTTTGAAAAAAAAATCAAGAGCATTGAGTAGTTGGAAATATGTCTCTATAATTGAATGGAAAAGAATTTCCAGTGAACTTTTATGGAAACATGAATAAAGGAATCAAACAATGTCCACGGGGAAAAATATTTCCGAGTCAAATCCTCCAAAAAAAAAACTTATGAAATCCTATTTGAATAAAACCTCTCAAAAGTTCAAGTTACTTGTGTTTAATCTGAAAGAAACTCTAAGTATTTCAGAAAATAGATGCTTTGGATATTTGTCGTTGTTTTTCTAGGAATGAAAACCTGCTCCCAAAGGGGGGTGGGTATGAAAAAATGGCGTCTCAAACAAATTGTGATTCCTAAATCTTA